>JAVVLW010000664.1:0-23000 GCA_034401795.1 Chaetoderma sp. LZ-2023a
CTTAGATTTACAGTCAGAGAAATGGCATGCCGTGGCCCTGTCCAGGAGGGCAGTTATGGATTAGACTTAGATTCCCACTCGAAGAAACTGCATGCTGTGGCCCTGTCCAGGACGGCAGTTATGGATTAGTCTTAGATTCCCAGTCTGAGAAATGGCATGCCGTGGGCCTGTCCAGGAGGGCAGTTATGGATTAGACTTAGATTCCCACTCGGAGAAACTGCATGCTGTGGCCCTGTCCAGGACGGCAGATATGGATTAGTCTTAGATTCCCAATCAGAGAAATGGCATGCCGTGGGCCTGTCCAGGACGGCAGTTATGGATTAGTCTTAGATTTACAGTCAGAAATGGCATGCCGTGAGCCTGTCCAGGAGGGCAGTTATGGATTAGTCTTAGATTCTCACTCGGAGAAACGGAATGCTGTGGCCCTGTCCAGGAGGGCAGTTATGGTTTAGTCTTAGATTCACAGTCAGAGAAATAGCATGCTGTGGCACTGTCCAGAAGGGCAGTTATGGATTAGTCTTAGATTCCCAGTCAGAGGAATGGCATGCCGGGGCCCTGTCCAGGAGGGCAGTTATGGATTAGTCTTAGATTCTCAGTCGGAGAAATGGCATGCCGTGGGCCTGTCCAGGAGGGCAGTTATGGACTAGTCTTAGATTCACAGTCAGAGGAATGGCATGCCGTGGGCCTGTCCAGGAGGGCAGTTATGGATTAGTCTTAGATTTACAGTCAGAGAAATGGCATGCCGTGGGCCTGTCCAGGACGGCAGATATGGATTAGTCTTAGATTCACAGTCAGAGGAATGGCATGCCGTGGGCCGGTCCAGGAGGGCAGTTATGGATTAGTCTTAGATTCACAGTCGGAGGAATGGCATGCCGTGGCCCTGTCCAGGAGGGCAGTTGTGGATTAGACTTAGATTCCCGGTCAGAGAAATGGCATGCCGTGTCCCTGTCCAGGAGGGCAGTTATGGATTAGACTTTCATTTCCACAGAGAGAAATGGCATGCCGTGGGCCTGTCCAGGAGGGCAGTTATGGATTAGTCTTAGATTCACAGTCAAAGAAATGGCATGCCGTGGGCCTGTCCAGGAGGGCAGTTATGGATTAGTCTTAGATTCCCACTCGGAGAAATGGCATGCTGTGGCCCTGTCTAGGATGGCAGTTATGGATTAGTCTTAGATTCCCAGTCAGAGAAATGGCATGCCGTGGACCTGTCCAGGAGGGCAGTTATGGATTAGTCTTAGATTTCCATTCGGAGAAATGGCATACCATGGGCCTGTCCAGGAGGGCAGATATGGATTAGTCTTAGATTTACAGTCAGAGAAATGGCATGCCGTGGGCCTGTCCAGGACGGCAGTTATGGATTAGTCTTAGATTCCCAGTCAGAGAAATGGCATGCCGTGGCCCTGTCCAGGAGGGCAGTTATGGATTAGTCTTAGATTCACAGTCGGAGGAATGGCATGCCGTGGCCCTGTACAGGATGGCAGTTATGGATTAGTCTTAGATTCCCAGTCAGAGGAATGGCATGCCGTGGGCCTGTCCAGGAGGGCAGTTATGGATTAGACTTAGATTCCCACTCGGAGAAATGGCATGCTGTGGCCCTGTCCAGGACGCCAGTTATGGATTAGTCTTAGATTCCCAGTCAGACAAATGGCATGCCGTGGGCCTGTCCAGGAGGGCAGTTATGGATTAGTCTTAGATTTCCATTCGGAGAAATGGCATACCATGGGCCTGTCCAGGAGGGCAGATATGGATTAGTCTTATATTTACAGTCAGAGAAATGGCATGCCGTGGGCCTGTCCAGGACGGCAGTTATGGATTAGTCTTAGATTCCCAGTCAGAGAAATGGCATGCCGTGGCCCTGTCCAGGAGGGCAGTTATGGATTAGTCTTAGATTCACAGTCGGAGGAATGGCATGCCGTGGCCCTGTCCAGGATGGCAGTTATGGATTAGTCTTAGATTCCCAGTCAGAGGAATGGCATGCCGTGGGCCTGTCCAGGAGGGCAGTTATGGATTAGACTTAGATTCCCACTCGGAGAAATGGCATGCTGTGGCCCTGTCCAGGACGCCAGTTATGGATTAGTCTTAGATTCCCAGTCAGACAAATGGCATGCCGTGGGCTGTCCAGGAGGGCAGTTATGGATTAGTCTTAGATTTACAGTCAGAGAAATGGCATGCTGTGGGCCTGTCCAGGAGGGCAGTTATGGATTAGTCTTAGATTCGCAGTCAGAGAAATGGCATGCCGTGGGCCTGTCCAGGAGGGCAGTTATGGATTTGTCTTAGATTCGCACTCGGAGAAATGGCATGCTGTGGCCCTGTCTAGGATGGCAGTTATGGATTAGTCTTAGATTCCCAGTCAGAGAAAAGGCATGCCGTGGACCTGTCCAGGAGGGAAGTTATGGAATAGTCCCAGATTTTCACTCGGAGAAATGGCATGCCATGGGCCTGTCCAGGAGGGCAGTTATGGGTTAGTCTTAGATTTACAGTCAGAGAAATGGCATGCCGTGGGCCTGTCCAGGACGGCAGTTATGGATTAGTCTTAGATTCACAGTCAGAGGAATGGCATGCCGTGGGCCTGTCCAGGAGGGCAGTTATGGATTAGTCTTAGATTCACAGTCAGAGGAAAGGCATGCCGTGGGCCTGTCCAGGACTGCAGTTATGGATTAGTCTTAGATTCCCAGTCAGAGAAATGGCATGCCGTGGCCCTGTCCAGGAGGGCAGTTATGGGTTAGACTTAGATTTCCACTCGGAGAAATGGCATGCCGTGGGCCTGTCCAGGAGGGCAGTTATGGATTAGTCTTAGATTCACAGTCAGAGAAATGGCATGCCGTGGGCCTGTCCAGGACGGCAGTTATGGATTAGTCTTAGATTCACAGTCAGAGGAATGGCATGCCGTGTCCCTGTCCAGGAGGGCAGTTATGGATTAGACTTTCATTTCCACAGAGAGAAATGGCATGCCGTGGGCCTGTCCAGGAGGGCAGTTATGGATTAGTCTTAGATTCACAGTCAAAGAAATGGCATGCCGTGGGCCTGTCCAGGAGGGCAGTTATGGATTAGTCTTAGATTCCCACTCGGAGAAATGGCATGCTGTGGCCCTGTCTAGGATGGCAGTTATGGATTAGTCTTAGATTCCCAGTCAGAGAAATGGCATGCCGTGGACCTGTCCAGGAGGGCAGTTATGGATTAGTCTTAGATTTCCATTCGGAGAAATGGCATACCATGGGCCTGTCCAGGAGGGCAGATATGGATTAGTCTTAGATTTACAGTCAGAGAAATGGCATGCCGTGGGCCTGTCCAGGACGGCAGTTATGGATTAGTCTTAGATTCCCAGTCAGAGAAATGGCATGCCGTGGCCCTGTCCAGGAGGGCAGTTATGGATTAGTCTTAGATTCACAGTCGGAGGAATGGCATGCCGTGGCCCTGTACAGGATGGCAGTTATGGATTAGTCTTAGATTCCCAGTCAGAGGAATGGCATGCCGTGGGCCTGTCCAGGAGGGCAGTTATGGATTAGACTTAGATTCCCACTCGGAGAAATGGCATGCTGTGGCCCTGTCCAGGACGCCAGTTATGGATTAGTCTTAGATTCCCAGTCAGACAAATGGCATGCCGTGGGCCTGTCCAGGAGGGCAGTTATGGATTAGTCTTAGATTTCCATTCGGAGAAATGGCATACCATGGGCCTGTCCAGGAGGGCAGATATGGATTAGTCTTATATTTACAGTCAGAGAAATGGCATGCCGTGGGCCTGTCCAGGACGGCAGTTATGGATTAGTCTTAGATTCCCAGTCAGAGAAATGGCATGCCGTGGCCCTGTCCAGGAGGGCAATTATGGATTAGTCTTAGATTCACAGTCGGAGGAATGGCATGCCGTGGCCCTGTCCAGGATGGCAGTTATGGATTAGTCTTAGATTCCCAGTCAGAGGAATGGCATGCCGTGGGCCTGTCCAGGAGGGCAGTTATGGATTAGACTTAGATTCCCACTCGGAGAAATGGCATGCTGTGGCCCTGTCCAGGACGCCAGTTATGGATTAGTCTTAGATTCCCAGTCAGACAAATGGCATGCCGTGGGCTGTCCAGGAGGGCAGTTATGGATTAGTCTTAGATTTACAGTCAGAGAAATGGCATGCTGTGGGCCTGTCCAGGAGGGCAGTTATGGATTAGTCTTAGATTCGCAGTCAGAGAAATGGCATGCCGTGGGCCTGTCCAGGAGGGCAGTTATGGATTTGTCTTAGATTCGCACTCGGAGAAATGGCATGCTGTGGCCCTGTCTAGGATGGCAGTTATGGATTAGTCTTAGATTCCCAGTCAGAGAAAAGGCATGCCGTGGACCTGTCCAGGAGGGAAGTTATGGAATAGTCCCAGATTTTCACTCGGAGAAATGGCATGCCATGGGCCTGTCCAGGAGGGCAGTTATGGGTTAGTCTTAGATTTACAGTCAGAGAAATGGCATGCCGTGGGCCTGTCCAGGACGGCAGTTATGGATTAGTCTTAGATTCACAGTCAGAGGAATGGCATGCCGTGGGCCTGTCCAGGAGGGCAGTTATGGATTAGTCTTAGATTCACAGTCAGAGGAAAGGCATGCCGTGGGCCTGTCCAGGACTGCAGTTATGGATTAGTCTTAGATTCCCAGTCAGAGAAATGGCATGCCGTGGCCCTGTCCAGGAGGGCAGTTATGGGTTAGACTTAGATTTCCACTCGGAGAAATGGCATGCCGTGGGCCTGTCCAGGAGGGCAGTTATGGATTAGTCTTAGATTCACAGTCAGAGAAATGGCATGCCGTGGGCCTGTCCAGGACGGCAGTTATGGATTAGTCTTAGATTCACAGTCAGAGGAATGGCATGCCATGGGCCTGTCCAGGACGGCAGTTATGGATTAGTCTTAGATTGCCACTCGGAGAAATGGATATGCTGTGGCCCTGTCTAGGATGGCAGTTATGGATTAGTCTTAGATTCCCAGTCAGAGAAATGGCATGCCGTGGACCTGTCCAGGAGGGCAGTTATGGATTAGTCTTAGATTTCCATTCGGAGAAATGGCATACCATGGGCCTGTCCAGGAGGGCAGATATGGATTAGTCTTAGATTTACAGTCAGAGAAATGGCATGCCGTGGGCCTGTCCAGGACGGCAGTTATGGATTAGTCTTAGATTCCCAGTCAGAGAAATGGCATGCCGTGGCCCTGTCCAGGAGGGCAGTTATGGATTAGTCTTAGATTCACAGTCGGAGGAATGGCATGCCGTGGCCCTGTACAGGATGGCAGTTATGGATTAGTCTTAGATTCCCAGTCAGAGGAATGGCATGCCGTGGGCCTGTCCAGGAGGGCAGTTATGGATTAGACTTAGATTCCCACTCGGAGAAATGGCATGCTGTGGCCCTGTCCAGGACGCCAGTTATGGATTAGTCTTAGATTCCCAGTCAGACGAATGGCATGCCGTGAGCCTGTCCAGGACGGCAGTTATGGATTAGTCTTAGATTCTCACTCGGAGAAACGGAATGCTGTGGCCCTGTCCAGGAGGGCAGTTATGGTTTAGTCTTAGATTCACAGTCAGAGAAAGGGCATGCTGTGGCACTGTCCAGAAGGGCAGTTATGGATTAGTCTTAGATTCCCAGTCAGAGGAATGGCATGCCGGGGCCCTGTCCAGGAGGGCAGTTATGGATTAGTCTTAGATTCTCAGTCGGAGAAATGGCATGCCGTGGGCCTGTCCAGGAGGGCAGTTATGGTTTAGTCTTAGATTCACAGTCAGAGAAAAGGCATGCCGTGGACCTGTCCAGGAGGGCAGTTATGGACTAGTCTTAGATTCACAGTCAGAGGAATGGCATGCCATGGGCCTGTCCAGGAGGGCAGTTATGGATTAGTCTTAGATTTACAGTCAGAGAAATGGCATGCCGTGGGCCTGTCCAGGACGGCAGTTATGGATTAGTCTTAGATTCACAGTCAGAGGAATGGCATGCCGTGGGCCGGTCCAGGAGGGCAGTTATGGATTAGTCTTAGATTCACAGTCGGAGGAATGGCATGCCGTGGCCCTGTCCAGGAGGGCAGTTGTGGATTAGACTTAGATTCCCGGTCAGAGAAATGGCATGCCGTGTCCCTGTCCAGGAAGGCAGTTATGGATTAGACTTTCATTTCCACACAGAGAAATGGCATGCCGTGGGCCTGTCCAGGAGGGCAGTTATGGATTAGTCTTAGATTCACAGTCAAAGAAATGGCATGCCGTGGGCCTGTCCAGGAGGGCAGTTATGGATTAGTCTTAGATTCCCACTCGGAGAAATGGCATGCTGTGGCCCTGTCTAGGATGGCAGTTATGGATTAGTCTTAGATTCCCAGTCAGAGAAATGGCATGCCGTGGACCTGTCCAGGAGGGCAGTTATGGATTAGTCTTAGATTTCCATTCGGAGAAATGGCATACCATGGGCCTGTCCAGGAGGGCAGATATGGATTAGTCTTATATTTACAGTCAGAGAAATGGCATGCCGTGGGCCTGTCCAGGACGGCAGTTATGGATTAGTCTTAGATTCCCAGTCAGAGAAATGGCATGCCGTGGCCCTGTCCAGGAGGGCAGTTATGGATTAGTCTTAGATTCACAGTCGGAGGAATGGCATGCCGTGGCCCTGTCCAGGATGGCAGTTATGGATTAGTCTTAGATTCCCAGTCAGAGGAATGGCATGCCGTGGGCCTGTCCAGGAGGGCAGTTATGGATTAGACTTAGATTCCCACTCGGAGAAATGGCATGCTGTGGCCCTGTCCAGGACGCCAGTTATGGATTAGTCTTAGATTCCCAGTCAGACAAATGGCATGCCGTGGGCTGTCCAGGAGGGCAGTTATGGATTAGTCTTAGATTTACAGTCAGAGAAATGGCATGCTGTGGGCCTGTCCAGGAGGGCAGTTATGGATTAGTCTTAGATTCGCAGTCAGAGAAATGGCATGCCGTGGGCCTGTCCAGGAGGGCAGTTATGGATTAGACTTAGATTCCCACTCGGAGAAATGGCATGCTGTGGCCCTGTCCAGGACGCCAGTTATGGATTAGTCTTAGATTCCCAGTCAGACAAATGGCATGCCGTGGGCTGTCCAGGAGGGCAATTATGGATTAGTCTTAGATTTACAGTCAGAGAAATGGCATGCTGTGGGCCTGTCCAGGAGGGCAGTTATGGATTAGTCTTAGATTCACAGTCAGAGGAATGGCATGCTGTGGGCCTGTCCAGGACTGCAGTTATGGATTAGACTTAGATTCCCAGTCAGAGAAAAGGCATGCCGTGGACCTGTCCAGGAGGGCAGTTATGGAATAGTCCCAGATTTTCACTCGGAGAAATGGCATGCCATGGGCCTGTCCAGGAGGGCAGTTATGGGTTAGTCTTAGATTTACAGTCAGAGAAATGGCATGCCGTGGGCCTGTCCAGGACGGCAGTTATGGATTAGACTTAGATTCCCACTCGGAGAAATGGCATGCTGTGGCCCTGTCCAGGACGCCAGTTATGGATTAGTCTTAGATTCCCAGTCAGACAAATGGCATGCCGTGGGCTGTCCAGGAGGGCAGTTATGGATTAGTCTTAGATTTACAGTCAGAGAAATGGCATGCTGTGGGCCTGTCCAGGAGGGCAGTTATGGATTAGTCTTAGATTCGCAGTCAGAGAAATGGCATGCCGTGGGCCTGTCCAGGAGGGCAGTTATGGATTAGACTTAGATTCCCACTCGGAGAAATGGCATGCTGTGGCCCTTTCCAGGACGCCAGTTATGGATTAGTCTTAGATTCCCAGTCAGACAAATGGCATGCCGTGGGCTGTCCAGGAGGGCAGTTATGGATTAGTCTTAGATTTACAGTCAGAGAAATGGCATGCTGTGGGCCTGTCCAGGAGGGCAGTTATGGATTAGTCTTAGATTCGCAGTCAGAGAAATGGCATGCCGTGGGCCTGTCCAGGAGGGCAGTTATGGATTTGTCTTAGATTCCCAGTCAGAGAAAAGGCATGCCGTGGACCTGTCCAGGAGGGCAGTTATGGAATAGTCCCAGATTTTCACTCGGAGAAATGGCATGCCATGGGCCTGTCCAGGAGGGCAGTTATGGGTTAGTCTTAGATTTACAGTCAGAGAAATGGCATGCCGTGGGCCTGTCCAGGACGGCAGTTATGGATTAGTCTTAGATTCACAGTCAGAGGAATGGCATGCCGTGGGCCTGTCCAGGAGGGCAGTTATGGATTAGTCTTAGATTCACAGTCAGAGGAAAGGCATGCCGTGGGCCTGTCCAGGACTGCAGTTATGGATTAGTCTTAGATTCCCTGTCAGAGAAATGGCATGCCGTGGCCCTGTCCAGGAGGGCAGTTATGGATTAGACTTAGATTTCCACTCGGAGAAATGGCATGCCGTGGGCCTGTCCAGGAGGGCAGTTATGGATTAGTCTTAGATTCACAGTCAGAGAAATGGCATGCCGTGGGCCTGTCCAGGACGGCAGTTATGGATTAGTCTTAGATTCACAGTCAGAGGAATGGCATGCCATGGGCCTGTCCAGGACGGCAGTTATGGATTAGTCTTAGATAGCCACTCGGAGAAATGGATATGCTGTGGCCCTGTCTAGGATGGCAGTTATGGATTAGTCTTAGATTCCCAGTCAGAGAAATGGCATGCCGTGGACCTGTCCAGGAGGGCAGTTATGGATTAGTCTTAGATTTCCATTCGGAGAAATGGCATACCATGGGCCTGTCCAGGAGGGCAGATATGGATTAGTCTTAGATTTACAGTCAGAGAAATGGCATGCCGTGGGCCTGTCCAGGACGGCAGTTATGGATTAGTCTTAGATTCCCAGTCAGAGAAATGGCATGCCGTGGCCCTGTCCAGGAGGGCAGTTATGGATTAGTCTTAGATTCACAGTCGGAGGAATGGCATGCCGTGGCCCTGTACAGGATGGCAGTTATGGATTAGTCTTAGATTCCCAGTCAGAGGAATGGCATGCCGTGGGCCTGTCCAGGAGGGCAGTTATGGATTAGACTTAGATTCCCACTCGGAGAAATGGCATGCTGTGGCCCTGTCCAGGACGCCAGTTATGGATTAGTCTTAGATTCCCAGTCAGACAAATGGCATGCCGTGGGCCTGTCCAGGAGGGCAGTTATGGATTAGTCTTAGATTTACAGTCAGAGAAATGGCATGCTGTGGGCCTGTCCAGGAGGGCAGTTATGGATTAGTCTTAGATTCGCAGTCAGAGAAATGGCATGCCGTGGGCCTGTCCAGGAGGGCAGTTATGGATTTGTCTTAGATTCCCACTCGGAGAAATGGCATGCTGTGGCCCTGTCTAGGATAGCAGTTATGGATTAGTCTTAGATTCCCAGTCAGAGAAAAGGCATGCCGTGGACCTGTCCAGGAGGGCAGTTATGGAATAGTCCCAGATTTTCACTCGGAGAAATGGCATGCCATGGGCCTGTCCAGGAGGGCAGTTATGGGTTAGTCTTAGATTTACAGTCAGAGAAAAGGCATGCCGTGGGCCTGTCCAGGACGGCAGTTATGGATTAGTCTTAGATTCACAGTCAGAGGAATGGCATGCCGTGGGCCTGTCCAGGAGGGCAGTTATGGATTAGTCTTAGATTCACAGTCAGAGGAAAGGCATGCCGTGGGCCTGTCCAGGACTGCAGTTATGGATTAGTCTTAGATTCCCAGTCAGAGAAATGGCATGCCGTGGCCCTGTCCAGGAGGGCAGTTATGGATTAGACTTAGATTTCCACTCGGAGAAATGGCATGCCGTGGGCCTGTCCAGGAGGGCAGTTATGGATTAGTCTTAGATTCACAGTCAGAGAAATGGCATGCCGTGGGCCTGTCCAGGACGGCAGTTATGGATTAGTCTTAGATTCACAGTCAGAGGAATGGCATGCCATGGGCCTGTCCAGGACGGCAGTTATGGATTAGTCTTAGATTCCCAGTCAGAGAAATGGCATCCCGTGGCCCTGTCCAGGATGGCAGTTATGGATTAGTCTTAGTTTCCCAGTCAGAGGAATGGCATGCCGTGGCCCTGTCCAGGAGGGCAGTTATGGATTAGACTTAGATTCCCACTCGGAGAAACTGCATGCTGTGGCCCTGTCCAGGACGGCAGTTATGGATTAGTCTTAGATTCCCAGTCAGAGAAATGGCATGCCGTGGGCCTGTCCAGGGGGTGCAGTTATGGATTAGTCTTAGATTTACAGTCAGAAATGGCATGCCGTGGGCCTGTCCAGGACGGCAGTTATGGATTAGTCTTAGATTCCCAGTCAGAGAAATGGCATGCCGTGGCCCTGTCCAGGAGGGCAGTTATGGATTAGTCTTAGATTCACAGTCGGAGGAATGGCATGCCGTGGCCCTGTACAGGATGGCAGTTATGGATTAGTCTTAGATTCCCAGTCAGAGGAATGGCATGCCGTGGGCCTGTCCAGGAGGGCAGTTATGGATTAGTCTTAGATTCACAGTCAGAGGAATGGCATGCCATGGGCCTGTCCAGGACGGCAGTTATGGATTAGTCTTAGATTGCCACTCGGAGAAATGGATATGCTGTGGCCCTGTCTAGGATGGCAGTTATGGATTAGTCTTAGATTCCCAGTCAGAGAAATGGCATGCCGTGGACCTGTCCAGGAGGGCAGTTATGGATTAGTCTTAGATTTCCATTCGGAGAAATGGCATACCATGGGCCTGTCCAGGAGGGCAGATATGGATTAGTCTTAGATTTACAGTCAGAGAAATGGCATGCCGTGGGCCTGTCCAGGACGGCAGTTATGGATTAGTCTTAGATTCCCAGTCAGAGAAATGGCATGCCGTGGCCCTGTCCAGGAGGGCAGTTATGGATTAGTCTTAGATTCACAGTCGGAGGAATGGCATGCCGTGGCCCTGTACAGGATGGCAGTTATGGATTAGTCTTAGATTCCCAGTCAGAGGAATGGCATGCCGTGGGCCTGTCCAGGAGGGCAGTTATGGATTAGACTTAGATTCCCACTCGGAGAAATGGCATGCTGTGGCCCTGTCCAGGACGCCAGTTATGGATTAGTCTTAGATTCCCAGTCAGACAAATGGCATGCCGTGGGCCTGTCCAGGAGGGCAGTTATGGATTAGTCTTAGATTTACAGTCAGAGAAATGGCATGCTGTGGGCCTGTCCAGGAGGGCAGTTATGGATTAGTCTTAGATTCGCAGTCAGAGAAATGGCATGCCGTGGGCCTGTCCAGGAGGGCAGTTATGGATTTGTCTTAGATTCCCACTCGGAGAAATGGCATGCTGTGGCCCTGTCTAGGATAGCAGTTATGGATTAGTCTTAGATTCCCAGTCAGAGAAAAGGCATGCCGTGGACCTGTCCAGGAGGGCAGTTATGGAATAGTCCCAGATTTTCACTCGGAGAAATGGCATGCCATGGGCCTGTCCAGGAGGGCAGTTATGGGTTAGTCTTAGATTTACAGTCAGAGAAAAGGCATGCCGTGGGCCTGTCCAGGACGGCAGTTATGGATTAGTCTTAGATTCACAGTCAGAGGAATGGCATGCCGTGGGCCTGTCCAGGAGGGCAGTTATGGATTAGTCTTAGATTCACAGTCAGAGGAAAGGCATGCCGTGGGCCTGTCCAGGACTGCAGTTATGGATTAGTCTTAGATTCCCAGTCAGAGAAATGGCATGCCGTGGCCCTGTCCAGGAGGGCAGTTATGGATTAGACTTAGATTTCCACTCGGAGAAATGGCATGCCGTGGGCCTGTCCAGGAGGGCAGTTATGGATTAGTCTTAGATTCACAGTCAGAGAAATGGCATGCCGTGGGCCTGTCCAGGACGGCAGTTATGGATTAGTCTTAGATTCACAGTCAGAGGAATGGCATGCCATGGGCCTGTCCAGGACGGCAGTTATGGATTAGTCTTAGATTCCCAGTCAGAGAAATGGCATCCCGTGGCCCTGTCCAGGATGGCAGTTATGGATTAGTCTTAGTTTCCCAGTCAGAGGAATGGCATGCCGTGGCCCTGTCCAGGAGGGCAGTTATGGATTAGACTTAGATTCCCACTCGGAGAAACTGCATGCTGTGGCCCTGTCCAGGACGGCAGTTATGGATTAGTCTTAGATTCCCAGTCAGAGAAATGGCATGCCGTGGCCCTGTCCAGGAGGGCAGTTATGGATTAGTCTTAGATTCACAGTCGGAGGAATGGCATGCCGTGGCCCTGTACAGGATGGCAGTTATGGATTAGTCTTAGATTCCCAGTCAGAGGAATGGCATGCCGTGGTCCTGTCCAGGAGGGCAGTTATGGATTAGACTTAGATTCCCACTCGGAGAAATGGCATGCTGTGGCCCTGTCCAGGACGCCAGTTATGGATTAGTCTTAGATTCCCAGTCAGACAAATGGCATGCCGTGGGCCTGTCCAGGAGGGCAGTTATGGATTAGTCTTAGATTTACAGTCAGAGAAATGGCATGCTGTGGGCCTGTCCAGGAGGGCAGTTATGGATTAGTCTTAGATTCACAGTCAGAGGAATGGCATGCCATGGGCCTGTCCAGGAGGGCAGTTATGGATTAGTCTTAGATTCACAGTCAGAGGAAAGGCATGCCGTGGGCCTGTCCAGGACTGCAGTTATGGATTAGTCTTAGATTCCCAGTCAGAGAAATGGCATGCCGTGGCCCTGTCCAGGAGGGCAGTTATGGATTAGACTTAGATTTCCACTCGGAGAAATGGCATGCCGTGGGCCTGTCCAGGAGGGCAGTTATGGATTAGTCTTAGATTCACAGTCAGAGAAATGGCATGCCGTGGGCCTGTCCAGGACGGCAGTTATGGATTAGTCTTAGATTCACAGTCAGAGGAATGGCATGCCATGGGCCTGTCCAGGACGGCAGTTATGGATTAGTCTTAGATTCCCAGTCAGAGAAATGGCATCCCGTGGCCCTGTCCAGGATGGCAGTTATGGATTAGTCTTAGTTTCCCAGTCAGAGGAATGGCATGCCGTGGCCCTGTCCAGGAGGGCAGTTATGGATTAGACTTAGATTCCCACTCGGAGAAACTGCATGCTGTGGCCCTGTCCAGGACGGCAGTTATGGATTAGTCTTAGATTCCCTGTCAGAGAAATGGCATGCCATGGGCCTGTCCAGGGGGTGCAGTTATGGATTAGTCTTAGATTTACAGTCAGAAATGGCATGCCGTGAGCCTGTCCCGGAGGGCAGTTATGGATTAGTCTTAGATTCTCACTAGGAGAAATGGCATGCTGTGGCCCTGTCCAGGAGGGCAGTTATGGTTTAGTCTTAGATTCACAGTCAGAGAAATGGCATGCTGTGGCCCTGTCCAGGAGGGCAGTTATGGATTAGTCTTAGATTCCCAGTCAGAGGAATGGCATGCCGGGGCCCTGTCCAGGAGGGCAGTTATGGTTTAGTCTTAGATTCACACTCAGAGAAATGGCATGCCGTGGGCCTGTCCAGGACGGCAGTTATGGATTAGTCTTAGATTCACAGTCAGAGGAATGGCATGCCGTGGGCCTGTCCAGGAGGGCAGTTATGGATTAGTCTTAGATTCACAGTCGGAGGAATGGCATGCCGTGGCCCTGTCCAGGAGGGCAGTTATGGATTAGACTTAGATTCCCACTCGGAGAAACGGCATGCTGTGGCCCTGTCCAGGACGGCAGTTATGGATTAGTCTTAGATTCCCAGTCAGAGAAATGGCATGCCGTGGCCCTGTCCAGGAGGGAAGTTATGGATTAGTCTTAGATTTCCACTCGGAGAAATGGCATGCCGTGGGCCTGTCCAGGAGGGCAGTTATGGATTAGTCTTAGATTCACAGTCAGAGAAATGGCATGCCGTGGGCCTGTCCAGGACGGCAGTTATGGATTAGTCTTAGATTCACAGTCAGAGAAATGGCATGCCATGGGCCTGTCCAGGACGGCAGTTATGGATTAGTCTTAGATTCCCAGTCAGAGAAATGGCATCCCGTGGCCCTGTCCAGGATGGCAGTTATGGATTAGTCTTAGATTCACAGTCGGAGGAATGGCATGCCGTGGCCCTGTCCAGGACGGCAGTTATGGATTAGTCTTAGATTCCCAGTCAGAGAAATGGCATGCCGTGGGCCTGTCCAGGGGGGCAGTTATGGATTAGTCTTAGATTTACAGTCAGAGAAATGGCATGCCGTGAGCCTGTCCAGGAGGGCAGTTATGGATTAGTCTTAGATTCTCACTCGGAGAAATGGCATGCTGTGGCCCTGTCCAGGAGGGCAGTTATGGTTTAGTCTTAGATTCCCACTCGGAGAAACGGCATGCTGTGGCCCTGTCCAGGACGGCAGTTATGGATTAGTCTTAGATTCCCAGTCAGAGAAATGGCATGCCGTGGCCCTGTCCAGGAGGGAAGTTATGGATTAGTCTTAGATTTCCACTCGGAGAAATGGCATGCCGTGGGCCTGTCCAGGAGGGCAGTTATGGATTAGTCTTAGATTCACAGTCAGAGAAATGGCATGCCGTGGGCCTGTCCAGGACGGCAGTTATGGATTAGTCTTAGATTCACAGTCAGAGAAATGGCATGCCATGGGCCTGTCCAGGACGGCAGTTATGGATTAGTCTTAGATTCCCAGTCAGAGAAATGGCATGCCGTGGGCCTGTCCAGGGGGGCAGTTATGGATTAGTCTTAGATTTACAGTCAGAGAAATGGCATGCCGTGAGCCTGTCCAGGAGGGCAGTTATGGATTAGTCTTAGATTCTCACTCGGAGAAATGGCATGCTGTGGCCCTGTCCAGGAGGGCAGTTATGGTTTAGTCTTAGATTCACAGTCGGAGGAATGGCATGCCGTGGCCCTGTCCAGGAGGGCAGTTGTGGATTAGACTTAGATTCCCGGTCAGAGAAATGGCATGCCGTGGCCCTGTCTAGGAGGGCAGTTATGGATTAGACTTAGATTTCCACTCGGAGAAATGGCATGCCGTGGGCCTGTCCAGGAGGGCAGTTATGGATTAGTCTTAGATTCACAGTCAGAGAAATGGCATGCCGTGGGCCTGTCCAGGAGGGCAGTTATGGATTAGTCTTAGATTCCCACTCGGAGAAATGGCATGCTGTGGCCCTGTCTAGGATGGCAGTTATGGATTAGTCTTAGATTCCCAGTCAGAGAATTGGCATGCCGTGGACCTGTCCAGGAGGGCAGTTATGGATTAGTCTTAGATTTCCATTCGGAGAAATGGCATACCATGGGCCTGTCTGGGAGGGCAGATATGGATTAGTCTCAGATTTACAGTCAGAGAAATGGCATGCCGTGGCCCTGTCCAGGAGGGCAGTTATGCATTAGACTTAGATTCCCACTCGGAGAAACTGCATGCTGTGGCCCTGTCCAGGACGGCAGTTATGGATTAGTCTTAGATTCACAGTCAGAGAAATGGCATGCCGTGGGCCTGTCCAGGAGGGCAGTTATGGATTAGTCTTAGATTCCCACTCGGAGAAATGGCATGCTGTGGCCCTGTCTAGGATGGCAGTTATGGATTAGTCTTAGATTCCCAGTCAGAGAATTGGCATGCCGTGGACCTGTCCAGGAGGGCAGTTATGGATTAGTCTTAGATTTCCATTCGGAGAAATGGCATACCATGGGCCTGTCTGGGAGGGCAGATATGGATTAGTCTCAGATTTACAGTCAGAGAAATGGCATGCCATGGCCCTGTCCAGGAGGGCAGTTATGCATTAGACTTAGATTCCCACTCGGAGAAACTGCATGCTGTGGCCCTGTCCAGGACGGCAGTTATGGATTAGTCTTAGATTCACAGTCAGAGAAATGGCATGCCGTGGGCCTGTCCAGGACGGCAGTTATGGATTAGTCTTAGATTCACAGTCAGAGGAATGGCATGCCATGGGCCTGTCCAGGACGGCAGTTATGGATTAGTCTTAGATTGCCACTCGGAGAAATGGATATGCTGTGGCCCTGTCTAGGATGGCAGTTATGGATTAGTCTTAGATTCCCAGTCAGAGAAATGGCATGCCGTGGACCTGTCCAGGAGGGCAGTTATGGATTAGTCTTAGATTTCCATTCGGAGAAATGGCATACCATGGGCCTGTCCAGGAGGGCAGATATGGATTAGTCTTAGATTTACAGTCAGAGAAATGGCATGCCGTGGGCCTGTCCAGGACGGCAGTTATGGATTAGTCTTAGATTCCCAGTCAGAGAAATGGCATGCCGTGGGCCTGTCCAGGAGGGCAGTTATGGATTAGTCTTAGATTCACAGTCGGAGGAAAGGCATGCCGTGGGCCTGTCCAGGACTGCAGTTATGGATTAGTCTTAGATTCCCAGTCAGAGAAATGGCATGCCGTGGCCCTGTCCAGGAGGGCAGTTATGGATTAGACTTAGATTTCCACTCGGAGAAATGGCATGCCGTGGGCCTGTCCAGGAGGGCAGTTATGGATTAGTCTTAGATTCCCAGTCAGAGAAATGGCATGCCGTGGCCCTGTCCAGGAGGGCAGTTATGGATTAGACTTAGATTTCCACTCGGAGAAATGGCATGCCGTGGGCCTGTCCAGGAGGGCAGTTATGGATTAGTCTTAGATTCACAGTCAGAGAAATGGCATGCCGTGGGCCTGTCCAGGACGGCAGTTATGGATTAGTCTTAGATTCACAGTCAGAGGAATGGCATGCCATGGGCCTGTCCAGGACGGCAGTTATGGATTAGTCTTAGATTCCCAGTCAGAGAAATTGCATCCCGTGGCCCTGTCCAGGATGGCAGTTATGGATTAGTCTTAGTTTCCCAGTCAGAGGAATGGCATGCCGTGGCCCTGTCCAGGAGGGCAGTTATGGATTAGACTTAGATTCCCACTCGGAGAAACTGCATGCTGTGGCCCTGTCCAGGACGGCAGTTATGGATTAGTCTTAGATTCCCAGTCAGAGAAATGGCATGCCGTGGGCCTGTCCAGGGGGTGCAGTTATGGATTAGTCTTAGATTTACAGTCAGAAATGGCATGCCGTGAGCCTGTCCCGGAGGGCAGTTATGGATTAGTCTTAGATTCTCACTAGGAGAAATGGCATGCTGTGGCCCTGTCCAGGAGGGCAGTTATGGTTTAGTCTTAGATTCACAGTCAGAGAAATGGCATGCTGTGGCCCTGTCCAGGAGGGCAGTTTTGGATTAGTCTTAGATTCCCAGTCAGAGGAATGGCATGCCGGGGCCCTGTCCAGGAGGGCAGTTATGGTTTAGTCTTAGATTCACAGTCAGAGAAATGGCATGCTGTGGCCCTGTCCAGGAGGGCAGTTATGGATTAGTCTTAGATTCCCAGTCAGAGAAAAGGCATGCTGTGGACCTGTCCAGGAGGGCAGTTATGGACTAGTCTTAGATTTCCACTCGGTGAAATGGCATGCCATGGGCCTGTCCAGGAGGGCAGTTATGGATTAGTCTTAGATTTACACTCAGAGAAATGGCATGCCGTGGGCCTGTCCAGGACGGCAGTTATGGATTAGTCTTAGATTCACAGTCAGAGGAATGGCATGCCGTGGGCCTGTCCAGGAGGGCAGTTATGGATTAGTCTTAGATTCACAGTCGGAGGAATGGCATGCCGTGGCCCTGTCCAGGAGGGCAGTTATGGATTAGACTTAGATTCCCACTCGGAGAAACGGCATGCTGTGGCCCTGTCCAGGACGGCAGTTATGGATTAGTCTTAGATTCCCAGTCAGAGAAATGGCATGCCGTGGCCCTGTCCAGGAGGGAAGTTATGGATTAGTCTTAGATTTCCACTCGGAGAAATGGCATGCCGTGGGCCTGTCCAGGAGGGCAGTTATGGATTAGTCTTAGATTCACAGTCAGAGAAATGGCATGCCGTGGGCCTGTCCAGGACGGCAGTTATGGATTAGTCTTAGATTCACAGTCAGAGAAATGGCATGCCATGGGCCTGTCCAGGACGGCAGTTATGGATTAGTCTTAGATTCCCAGTCAGAGAAATGGCATCCCGTGGCCCTGTCCAGGATGGCAGTTATGGATTAGTCTTAGATTCACAGTCGGAGGAATGGCATGCCGTGGCCCTGTCCAGGACGGCAGTTATGGATTAGTCTTAGATTCCCAGTCAGAGAAATGGCATGCCGTGGGCCTGTCCAGGGGGGCAGTTATGGATTAGTCTTAGATTTACAGTCAGAGAAATGGCATGCCGTGATCCTGTCCAGGAGGGCAGTTATGGATTAGTCTTAGATTCTCACTCGGAGAAATGGCATGCTGTGGCCCTGTCCAGGAGGGCAGTTATGGTTTAGTCTTAGATTCCCACTCGGAGAAACGGCATGCTGTGGCCCTGTCCAGGACGGCAGTTATGGATTAGTCTTAGATTCCCAGTCAGAGAAATGGCATGCCGTGGCCCTGTCCAGGAGGGAAGTTATGGATTAGTCTTAGATTTCCACTCGGAGAAATGGCATGCCGTGGGCCTGTCCAGGAGGGCAGTTATGGATTAGTCTTAGATTCACAGTCAGAGAAATGGCATGCCGTGGGCCTGTCCAGGACGGCAGTTATGGATTAGTCTTAGATTCACAGTCAGAGAAATGGCATGCCATGGGCCTGTCCAGGACGGCAGTTATGGATTAGTCTTAGATTCCCAGTCAGAGAAATGGCATCCCGTGGCCCTGTCCAGGATGGCAGTTATGGATTAGTCTTAGATTTACAGTCAGAAATGGCATGCCGTGAGCCTGTCCCGGAGGGCAGTTATGGATTAGTCTTAGATTCTCACTAGGAGAAATGGCATGCTGTGGCCCTGTCCAGGAGGGCAGTTATGGTTTAGTCTTAGATTCACAGTCAGAGAAATGGCATGCTGTGGCCCTGTCCAGGAGGGCAGTTTTGGATTAGTCTTAGATTCCCAGTCAGAGGAATGGCATGCCGGGGCCCTGTCCAGGAGGGCAGTTATGGTTTAGTCTTAGATTCACAGTCAGAGAAATGGCATGCTGTGGCCCTGTCCAGGAGGGCAGTTATGGATTAGTCTTAGATTCCCAGTCAGAGAAAAGGCATGCTGTGGACCTGTCCAGGAGGGCAGTTATGGACTAGTCTTAGATTTCCACTCGGTGAAATGGCATGCCATGGGCCTGTCCAGGAGGGCAGTTATGGATTAGTCTTAGATTTACACTCAGAGAAATGGCATGCCGTGGGCCTGTCCAGGACGGCAGTTATGGATTAGTCTTAGATTCACAGTCAGAGGAATGGCATGCCGTGGGCCTGTCCAGGAGGGCAGTTATGGATTAGTCTTAGATTCACAGTCGGAGGAATGGCATGCCGTGGCCCTGTCCAGGAGGGCAGTTATGGATTAGACTTAGATTCCCACTCGGAGAAACGGCATGCTGTGGCCCTGTCCAGGACGGCAGTTATGGATTAGTCTTAGATTCCCAGTCAGAGAAATGGCATGCCGTGGCCCTGTCCAGGAGGGAAGTTATGGATTAGTCTTAGATTTCCACTCGGAGAAATGGCATGCCGTGGGCCTGTCCAGGAGGGCAGTTATGGATTAGTCTTAGATTCACAGTCAGAGAAATGGCATGCCGTGGGCCTGTCCAGGACGGCAGTTATGGATTAGTCTTAGATTCACAGTCAGAGAAATGGCATGCCATGGGCCTGTCCAGGACGGCAGTTATGGATTAGTCTTAGATTCCCAGTCAGAGAAATGGCATCCCGTGGCCCTGTCCAGGATGGCAGTTATGGATTAGTCTTAGATTCACAGTCGGAGGAATGGCATGCCGTGGCCCTGTCCAGGACGGCAGTTATGGATTAGTCTTAGATTCCCAGTCAGAGAAATGGCATGCCGTGGGCCTGTCCAGGGGGGCAGTTATGGATTAGTCTTAGATTTACAGTCAGAGAAATGGCATGCCGTGATCCTGTCCAGGAGGGCAGTTATGGATTAGTCTTAGATTCTCACTCGGAGAAATGGCATGCTGTGGCCCTGTCCAGGAGGGCAGTTATGGTTTAGTCTTAGATTCCCACTCGGAGAAACGGCATGCTGTGGCCCTGTCCAGGACGGCAGTTATGGATTAGTCTTAGATTCCCAGTCAGAGAAATGGCATGCCGTGGCCCTGTCCAGGAGGGAAGTTATGGATTAGTCTTAGATTTCCACTCGGAGAAATGGCATGCCGTGGGCCTGTCCAGGAGGGCAGTTATGGATTAGTCTTAGATTCACAGTCAGAGAAATGGCATGCCGTGGGCCTGTCCAGGACGGCAGTTATGGATTAGTCTTAGATTCACAGTCAGAGAAATGGCATGCCATGGGCCTGTCCAGGACGGCAGTTATGGATTAGTCTTAGATTCCCAGTCAGAGAAATGGCATCCCGTGGCCCTGTCCAGGATGGCAGTTATGGATTAGTCTTAGATTCACAGTCGGAGGAATGGCATGCCGTGGCCCTGTCCAGGACGGCAGTTATGGATTAGTCTTAGATTCCCAGTCAGAGAAATGGCATGCCGTGGGCCTGTCCAGGGGGGCAGTTATGGATTAGTCTTAGATTTACAGTCAGAGAAATGGCATGCCGTGAGCCTGTCCAGGAGGGCAGTTATGGATTAGTCTTAGATTCTCACTCGGAGAAATGGCATGCTGTGGCCCTGTCCAGGAGGGCAGTTATGGTTTAGTCTTAGATTCACAGTCGGAGGAATGGCATGCCGTGGCCCTGTCCAGGAGGGCAGTTGTGGATTAGACTTAGATTCCCGGTCAGAGAAATGGCATGCCGTGGCCCTGTCTAGGAGGGCAGTTATGGATTAGACTTAGATTTCCACTCGGAGAAATGGCATGCCGTGGGCCTGTCCAGGAGGGCAGTTATGGATTAGTCTTAGATTCACAGTCAGAGAAATGGCATGCCGTGGGCCTGTCCAGGAGGGCAGTTATGGATTAGTCTTAGATTCCCACTCGGAGAAATGGCATGCTGTGGCCCTGTCTAGGATGGCAGTTATGGATTAGTCTTAGATTCCCAGTCAGAGAATTGGCATGCCGTGTACCTGTCCAGGAGGGCAGTTATGGATTAGTCTTAGATTTCCATTCGGAGAAATGGCATACCATGGGCCTGTCCAGGAGGGCAGATATGGATTAGTCTCAGATTTACAGTCAGAGAAATGGCATGCCGTGGCCCTGTCCATGAGGGCAGTTATGCATTAGACTTAGATTCCCACTGGGAGAAACTGCATGCTGTGGCCCTGTCCAGGACGGCAGTTATGGATTAGTCTTAGATTCCCAGTCAGAGAAATGGCATGCCGTGGGCCTGTCCAGGAGGGCAATTATGGATTAGACTTAGATTCCCACTCGGAGAAACTGCATGCTGTGGCCCTGTCCAGGACGGCAGTTATGGATTAGTCTTAGATTCCCAATCAGAGAAATGGCATGCTGTGGCCCTGTCCAGGAGGGCAGTTATGGATTAGTCTTAGATTTACAGTCAGAAATGGCATGCCGTGAGCCTGTCCAGGAGGGCAGTTATGGATTAGTCTTAGATTCTCACTCGGAGAAACGGAATGCTGTGGCCCTGTCCAGGAGGGCAGTTATGGTTTAGTCTTAGATTCACAGTCAGAGAAATGGCATGCTGTGGCCCTGTCCAGAAGGGCAGTTATGGATTAGTCTTAGATTCCCAGTCAGAGGAATGGCATGCCGGGGCCCTGTCCAGGAGGGCAGTTATGGATTAGTCTTAGATTCTCAGTCGGAGAAATGGCATGCCGTGGGCCTGTCCAGGAGGGCAGTTATGGTTTAGTCTTAGATTCACAGTCAGAGAAATGGCATGCTGTGGCCCTGTCCAGGCGGGCAGTTATGGATTAGTCTTAGATTCCCAGTCAGAGAAAAGGCATGCCGTGGACCTGTCCAGGAGGGCAGTTATGGACTAGTCTTAGATTCACAGTCGGAGGAATGGCATGCCGTGGGCCTGTCCAGGAGGGCAGTTATGGATTAGTCTTAGATTTACAGTCAGAGAAATGGCATGCCGTGGGCCTGTCCAGGAGGGCAGTTATGGATTAGTCTTAGATTCACAGTCAGAGGAATGGCATGCCGTGGGCCTGTCCAGGAGGGCAGTTATGGATTAGTCTTAGATTCACAGTCGGAGGAATGGCATGCCGTGGCCCTGTCTAGGAGGGCAGTTATGGATTAGTCTTAGATTCACAGTCAGAGAAATGGCATGCCGTGGACCTGTCCAGGAGGGCAGTTATGGATTAGTCTTAGATTTCCATTCGGAGAAATGGCTTACCATGGGCCTGTCCAGGAGGGCAGATATGGATTAGTCTTAGATTTACAGTCAGAGAAATGGCATGCCGTGGCCCTGTCCAGGAGGGCAGTTATGGATTAGACTTAGATTCCCACTCGAAGAAACTGCATGCTGGGCCCTGTCCAGGACGGCAGTTATGGATTAGTCTTAGATTCCCAGTCTGAGAAATGGCATGCCGTGGGCCTGTCCAGGAGGGCAGTTATGGATTAGACTTAGATTCCCACTCGGAGAAACTGCATGCTGTGGCCCTGTCCAGGACGGCAGATATGGATTAGTCTTAGATTCCCAATCAGAGAAATGGCATGCCGTGGGCCTGTCCAGGGGGTGCAGTTATGGATTAGTCTTAGATTTACAGTCAGAAATGGCATGCCGTGAGCCTGTCCAGGAGGGCAGTTATGGATTAGTCTTAGATTCTCACTCGGAGAAACGGAATGCTGTGGCCCTGTCCAGGAGGGCAGTTATGGTTCAGTTTTAGATTCACAGTCAGAGAAATGGCATTCTGTGGCACTGTCCAGAAGGGCAGTTATGGATTAGTCTTAGATTCCCAGTCAGAGGAATGGCATGCCGGGGCCCTGTCCAGGAGGCCAGTTATGGATTAGTCTTAGATTCTCAGTCGGAGAAATGGCATGCCGTGGGCCTGTCCAGGAGGGCAGTTATGGTTTAGTCTTAGATTCACAGTCAGAGAAAAGGCATGCCGTGGACCTGTCCAGGAGGGCAGTTATGGACTAGTCTTAGATTCACAGTCAGAGGAATGGCATGCCGTGGGCCTGTCCAGGAGGGCAGTTATGGATTAGTCTTAGATTTACAGTCAGAGGAATGGCATGCCATGGGCCGGTCCAGGAGGGCAGTTATGGATTAGTCTTAGATTCACAGTCGGAGGAATGGCATGCCGTGGCCCTGTCCAGGAGGGCAGTTGTGGATTAGACTT
>JAVVLW010000667.1:0-23000 GCA_034401795.1 Chaetoderma sp. LZ-2023a
GTACTGCCTGGTAGTAACCTGTAGTTCCAAAAGCTGTACTGCCTGGTAGTAATCTGTAGTACCTAAAGCTGCACTGCCTGGTAGTAACCTGTAGTACCTAAAGCTGCATTGCCTAGTGGTAACTAGCAGTACCTAGGTAGTGCACTGCCTGGTGCAGTAACCTGTAGTACCTAAAGCTGTAGTGCCTGGTAGTAACCTGTAGTACCTAAAGCTGTAGTGCCTGGTAGTAACCTGTAGTACCTAAAGTCGCACTGCCTGGTAGTAACCTGTAGTACCTAAAGCCGCACTGCCTGGTAGTAACCTGTAATACCTAAAGCTGCACTGCCTGGTAGTAACCTGTAGTACCTAAAGCCGCACTGCCTGGTGGTAACCTTTAGTACCTAAAGCTGCACTACCTGGTAGTAACCTGTAGTACCTAACGCTGTACTGCCTGATAGTAATCTGTAGTACCTAAAGCTGCACTGCCTGGTAGTAACCTGTAGTACCTAAAGCTGTAGTGCCTGGTAGTAACCTGTAGTACCTAAAGCTGTAGTGCCTGGTAGTAACCTGTAGTACCTAAAGTCGCACTGCCTGGTAGTAACCTGTAGTACCTAAAGCCGCACTGCCTGGTAGTAACCTGTAATACCTAAAGCTGCACTGTCTGGTAGTAACCTGTAGTACCTAAAGCCGCACTGCCTGGTGGTAACCTTTAGTACCTAAAGCTGCACTACCTGGTAGTAACCTGTAGTACCTCACACTGTACTGCCTGGTAGTAACCCGTAGTACCTAAAGCTGTACTGCCTGGTAGTAATCTGTAGTACCTAAAGCTGCACTGCCTGGTGGTAACTAGCAGTACCTAAAGCTGCACTGCCTGGTGCAGTAACATGTAGTACCTAAAGCTGTAGTGCCTGGTAGTAACCTGTAGTACCTAAAGCTGTACTATCTGGTAGAAACCTGTAGTACCAAAAGCTGCACTGCCTGCTAGTAAACTGTAGTACCTAAAGTTGCACTGCCTGGTAGTAACATGTAGTACCTCACACTGTACTGCCTGGTAGTACCCTGTAGTACCTAAAGCTGTACTGCCTGGTAGTAATATGTAGTACCTAAAGCTGTACTGCCTGGTGCAGTAACCTGTAGCACTTAAAGCTGTACTGCCTGGTGCAGTAACCTGTAGTACCTCACACTGTACTGCCTGGTAGTAACCCGTAGTATCTAAAGCTGTACTTCCTGGTAGTAATCTGTAGTACCTAAAGCTGCACTGCCTAGTAGTAACCTGTAGTACCTAAAGCTGCACTGTCTGGTGGTAACTAGCAGTACCTAAAGCTGCACTGCTTGGTGCAGTAACATGTAGTACCTAAAGCTGTAGTGCCTGGTAGTAACCTGTAGTACCTAAAGCTGAACTGTCTGGTAGTAACCTGTAGTACCTAAAGCTGCACTGCCTGATAGTAACCTGTAGTACCTAAAGTTGCACTGCCTGGTAGTAACATGTAGTACCTAAAGCTGCACTGCCTGGTAGTAACCTGTAGTACCTAAAGTTGCACTGCCTGGTGGTAACCTTTAGTACCTAAAGCTGCACTGCCTGGTGCAGTAACCTGTAGTACCTAAAGCTGCACTGCCTGGTACAGTAATCTGTAGTACCTAAAGCTGTAGTGCCTGGTAGTAACCTGTAGTAACAAAAGCTATACTGCCTGGTAGTAACCTGTAGTACCTAAAGCTGTACTGCCTAGTAGTAACCTGTAGTTCCAAAAGCTGCACTGCCTGGTAGTAACCTGTAGTACCTAAAGCTGCATCGCCTGGTGGTAACTAGCAGTACCTAGGTAGTGCACTGCCTGGTGCAGTAACCTGTAGTACCTAAAGCTGCACTGCCTGGTAGTAACCTGTAGTACCTAAAGCCGCACTGCCTGGTGGTAACCTTTAGTACCTAAAGCTGCACTACCTGGTAGTAACCTGTAGTACCTAACGCTGTACTGCCTGATAGTAATCTGTAGTACCTAAAGCTGCACTGCCTGGTAGTAACCTGTAGTACCTAAAGCTGCACTGCCTGGTGGTAACTAGCAGTACCTAAAGCTGCACTGCCTGGTGCAGTAACATGTAGTACCTAAAGCTGTAGTGCCTGGTAGTAACCTGTAGTACCTAAAGCTGTACTATCTGGTAGAAACCTGTAGTACCAAAAGCTGCACTGCCTGCTAGTAAACTGTAGTACCTAAAGTTGCACTGCCTGGTAGTAACATGTAGTACCTCACACTGTACTGCCTGGTAGTACCCTGTAGTACCTAAAGCTGTACTGCCTGGTAGTAATATGTAGTACCTAAAGCTGTACTGCCTGGTGCAGTAACCTGTAGCACTTAAAGCTGTACTGCCTGGTGCAGTAACCTGTAGTACCTCACACTGTACTGCCTGGTAGTAACCCGTAGTATCTAAAGCTGTACTTCCTGGTAGTAATCTGTAGTACCTAAAGCTGCACTGCCTAGTAGTAACCTGTAGTACCTAAAGCTGCACTGTCTGGTGGTAACTAGCAGTACCTAAAGCTGCACTGCTTGGTGCAGTAACATGTAGTACCTAAAGCTGTAGTGCCTGGTAGTAACCTGTAGTACCTAAAGCTGAACTGTCTGGTAGTAACCTGTAGTACCTAAAGCTGCACTGCCTGATAGTAACCTGTAGTACCTAAAGCTGCACTGCCTGGTAGTAACCTGTAGTACCTAAAGTTGCACTGCCTGGTGGTAACCTTTAGTACCTAAAGCTGCACTGCCTGGTGCAGTAACCTGTAGTACCTAAAGCTGCACTGCCTGGTACAGTAATCTGTAGTACCTAAAGCTGTAGTGCCTGGTAGTAACCTGTAGTAACAAAAGCTATACTGCCTGGTAGTAACCTGTAGTACCTAAAGCTGTACTGCCTAGTAGTAACCTGTAGTTCCAAAAGCTGTACTGCCTGGTAGTAATCTGTAGTACCTAAAGCTGCACTGCCTGGTAGTAACCTGTAGTACCTAAAGCTGCATCGCCTGGTGGTAACTAGCAGTACCTAGGTAGTGCACTGCCTGGTGCAGTAACCTGTAGTACCTAAAGCTGCACTGCCTGGTAGTAACCTGTAGTACCTAAAGCCGCACTGCCTGGTGGTAACCTTTAGTACCTAAAGCTGCACTACCTGGTAGTAACCTGTAGTACCTAACGCTGTACTGCCTGATAGTAATCTGTAGTACCTAAAGCTGCACTGCCTGGTAGTAACCTGTAGTACCTAAAGCTGCACTGCCTGGTGGTAACTAGCAGTACCTAAAGCTGTACTGCCTGGTGGTAACCTTTAGTACCTAAAGCTGTAGTGCCTGGTAGTAACCTGTAGTACCTAAAGCTGTACTATCTGGTAGAAACCTGTAGTACCAAAAGCTGCACTGCCTGCTAGTAAACTGTAGTACCTAAAGTTGCACTGCCTGGTAGTAACATGTAGTACCTCACACTGTACTGCCTGGTAGTACCCTGTAGTACCTAAAGCTGTACTGCCTGGTAGTAATATGTAGTACCTAAAGCTGTACTGCCTGGTGCAGTAACCTGTAGCACTTAAAGCTGTACTGCCTGGTGCAGTAACCTGTAGAACCTCACACTGTACTGCCTGGTAGTAACCCGTAGTACCTAAAGCTGTACTTCCTGGTAGTAATCTGTAGTACCTAAAGCTGCACTGCCTAGTAGTAACCTGTAGTACCTAAAGCTGCACTGTCTGGTGGTAACTAGCAGTACCTAAAGCTGCACTGCCTGGTGCAGTAACATGTAGTACCTAAAGCTGTAGTGCCTGGTAGTAACCTGTAGTACCTAAAGCTGAACTGTCTGGTAGTAACCTGTAGTACCTAAAGCTGCACTGCCTGATAGTAACCTGTAGTACCTAAAGTTGCACTGCCTGGTAGTAACATGTAGTACCTAAAGCTGCACTGCCTGGTAGTAACCTGTAGTACCTAAAGTTGCACTGCCTGGTGGTAACCTTTAGTACCTAAAGCTGCACTGCCTGGTGCAGTAACCTGTAGTACCTAAAGCTGCACTGCCTGGTGCAGTAATCTGTAGTACCTAAAGCTGTAGTGCCTGGTAGTAACCTGTAGTAACAAAAGCTATACTGCCTGGTAGTAACCTGTAGTACCTAAAGCTGTACTGCCTAGTAGTAACCTGTAGTTCCAAAAGCTGTACTGCCTGGTAGTAATCTGTAGTACCTAAAGCTGCACTGCCTGGTAGTAACCTGTAGTACCTAAAGCTGCATCGCCTGGTGGTAACTAGCAGTACCTAGGTAGTGCACTGCCTGGTGCAGTAACCTGTAGTACCTAAAGCTGTAGTGCCTGGTAGTAACCTGTAGTACCTAAAGCTGTAGTGCCTGGTAGTAACCTGTAGTACCTAGTCGCACTGCCTGGTAGTAACCTGTAGTACCTAAAGCCGCACTGCCTGGTAGTAACCTGTAATACCTAAAGCTGTACTGCCTGGTGGTAACCTTTAGTACCTAAAGCTGCACTACCTGGTAGTAACCTGTAGTACATAAAGCTGCACTGCCTGGTAGTAACCTATAGTACCTAAAGCTGTAGTGCCTGGTAGTAACCTGTAGTACCTAAAGTCGCACTGCCTGGTAGTAATCTTTAGTACCTAAAGCTGCACAGCCTGGTAGTAACCTGTAATACCTAAAGCTGTACTGACTGGTGGTAACCTTTAGTACCTAAAGCTGCACTACATGGTAGTAACCTGTAGTACCTAAAGCTGTACTGCCTGATAGTCACCTTTAGTACCTAAAGCTGCACTGCCTGGTAGTAACCTGTAGTACCTTAAGCTGCACTGCCTGGTAGTAACCTTTAGTACCTAAAGCTGCACTACCTGGTAGTAACCTCTAGTACCTAAAGCTGTACTGCCTGGTAGTAACCTGTAGTACCTAAAGCTGTACTGCCTGGTGCAGTAACCTGTAGCACTTAAAGCTGTACTGCCTGGTGCAGTATCCTGTAGTACCTCACACTGTACTGCCTGGTAGTAATCTGTAGTACCTTAAGCTGCACTGCCTGGTAGTAACCTGTAGTACCTAAAGCTGCACTGCCTGGTGGTAACTAGCAGTACCTAAAGCTGCACTGCCTGGTGCAGTAAAATGTAGTACCTAAAGCTGTAGTGCCTGGTAGTAACCTGTAGTACCTAAAGCTGTACTGTCTGGTAGTAACCTGTAGTACCAAAAGCTGCACTGCCTGCTAGTAAACTGTAGTACCTAAAGTTGCACTGCCTGGTAGTAACCTGTAGTACCTCACACTGTACTGCCTGGTAGTAACCTGTAGTACCTAAAGCTGTACTGCCTGGTAGTAATCTGTAGTACCTAAAGCTGCACTGCCTGGTAGTAACCTGTAGTACCTAAAGCTGCACTGCCTGATAGTAATCTGTAGTACCTAAAGCTGCACTGCCTGGTAGTAACCTGTAGTACCTAAAGCTGCACTGCCTGGTGGTAACTAGCAGTACCTAAAGCTGCACTGCCTGGTAGTAACCTGTAGTACCTAAAGCTGCACTGCCTGGTGGTAACTAGCAGTACCTAAAGCTGCACTGCCTGGTGCAGTAACATGTAGTACCTAAAGCTGTAGTGCCTGCTAGTAACCTGTAGTACCTAAAGCTGTACTGCCTGGTAGTAAACTGTAGTACCTAAAGTTGCACTGCCTGGTAGTAACCTGTAGTACCTCACACTGTACTGCCTGGTAGTAACCTGTAGTACCTAAAGCTGTACTGCCTGGTAGTAATCTGTAGTACCTAAAGCTGCACTGCCTGGTAGTAACCTGTAGTACCTAAAGCTGCACTGCCTGGTGGTAACTAGCAGTACCTAAAGCTGCACTGCCTGGTGCAGTAACATGTAGTACCTAAAGCTGTAGTGCCTGCTAGTAACCTGTAGTACCTAAAGCTGTACTGCCTGGTAGTAACCTGTAGTACCAAAAGCAGCACTGCCTGCAAGTAAACTGTAGTACCTAAAGCTGTACTGCCTGGTAGTAATCTGTAGTACCTAAAGCTGCACTGCCTGGTAGTAACCTGTAGTACCTAAAGCTGCACTGCCTGGTGGTAACCTTTAGTACCTAAAGCTGCACTGCCTGGTGCAGTAACCTTTTGTACCTAAAGCTGCACTCCCTGGTGCAGTAACCTGTAGTACCTAAAGCTATACTGCCTGGTAGTAACCTGTAGTACCTAAAGCTGCACTGCCTGGTAGTAACCTGTAGTACCTAAAGCTGTACTGCCTGGTAGTAATCTGTAGTACCTAAAGCTGCACTGCCTGCTAGTAACCTGTAGTACCTAAAGCTGCACTGCCTGGTGGTAACCTTTAGTACCTAAAGCTGCACTGCCTGGTAGTAACCTGTAGTACCTAAAGCTGCACTGCCTGGTGCAGTAATCTGTAGTACCTAAAGGTGTAGTGCCTGGTAGTAACCTGTAGTACCTAAAGCTATACTGCCTGGTAGTAACCTGTAGCACTTAAAGCTGTACTGCCTGGTAGTAACCTGTAGTTCCAAAAGCTGTACTGCCTGGTGCAGTAACCTGTAGACTTAAAGCTGTACTGCCTGGTGCAGTAACCTGTAGTACCTCACACTGTACTGCCTGGTAGCAACCCATAGTACCTAAAGCTGTACTGCCTGGTAGTAATCTGTAGTACCTAAAGCTGCACTGCCTGGTAGTAACCTGTATTACCTAAAGCTGCACTGCCTGGTGGTAACTAGCAGTACCTAAAGCTGCACTGCCTGGTGCAGTAACATGTAGTACCTAAAGCTGTAGTGCCTGGTAGTAACCTGTAGTACCTAAAGCTGCACTGCCTGGTAGTAACCTGTAGTACCTAAAGCTGCACTGCCTGGTGGTAACTAGCAATACCTAAAGCTGCACTGCCTGGTGCAGTAACCTGTAGTACCTAAAGCTGTAGTGCCTAGTAGTAACCTGTAGTACCTAAAGCTGTAGTGCCTGGTAGTAACCTGTAGTACCTAAAGTCGCACTGCCTGGTAGAAACCTGTAGTACCTAAAGCCGCACTGCCTAGTAGTAACCTGTAATACCTAAAGCTGTTCTGCCTGGTGGTAACCTTTAGTACCTAAAGCTGCACTACCTGGTAGTAACCTGCAGTACCTAAAGCTGTACTGCCTGATAGTAATCTGTAATACCTAAAGCTGCACTGCCTGGTAGTAACCTGTAGTACCTAAAGCTGCACTGCCTGGTGGTAACTAGCAGTACCTAAAACTGCACTGCCTGGTGCAGTAACATGTAGTACCTAAAGCTGTAGTGCCTGGTAGTAACCTGTAGTACCTAAAGCTGTACTGTCTGGTAGTAACCTGTAGTACCAAAAGCTGCACTGCCTGCTAGTAAACTGTAGTACCTAAAGTTGCACTGCCTGGTAGTAACCTGTAGTACCTCACACTGTACTGCCTGGTAGTAACCTGTAGTACCTAAAGCTATACTGCCTGGTAGTAATCTGTAGTACCTAAAGCTGTACTGCCTGGTGCAGTAACCTGTAGCACTTAAAGCTGTACTGCCTGGTGCAGTAACCTGTAGTACCTCACACTGTACTGACTGGTAGTAACCCGTAGTACCTAAAGCTGTACTGCCTGGTAGTAACCTGTAGTACCTAAAGCTGCACTGCCTGGTGGTAACTAGCAGTACCTAAAGCTGCACTGCCTGGTGCAGTAAAATGTAGTACCTAAAGCTGTAGTGCCTGGTAGTAACCTGTAGTACCTAAAGCTGTACTGTCTGGTAGTAACCTGTAGTACCAAAAGCTGCACTGCCTGCTAGTAAACTGTATTACCTAAAGTTGCACTGCCTGGTAGTAACCTGTAGTACCTCACACTGTACTGCCTGGTAGTAACCTGTAGTACCTAAAGCTGTACTGCCTGGTAGTAATCTGTAGTACCTAAAGCTGCACTGCCTGGTAGTAACCTGTAGTACCTAAAGCTGCACTGCCTGATAGTAATCTGTAGTACCTAAAGCTGCACTGCCTGGTAGTAACCTGTAGTACCTAAAGCTGCACTGCCTGGTGGTAACTAGCAGTACCTAAAGCTGCACTGCCTGGTAGTAACCTGTAGTACCTAAAGCTGCACTGCCTGGTGGTAACTAGCAGTACCTAAAGCTGCACTGCCTGGTGCAGTAACATGTAGTACCTAAAGCTGTAGTGCCTGCTAGTAACCTGTAGTACCTAAAGCTGTACTGCCTGGTAGTAACCTGTAGTACCTAAAGCTGCACTGCCTGGTGGTAACTAGCAGTACCTAAAGCTGCACTGCCTGGTAGTAACCTGTAGTACCTAAAGCTGCACTGCCTGGTGGTAACTAGCAGTACCTAAAGCTGCACTGCCTGGTGCAGTAACATGTAGTACCTAAAGCTGTAGTGCCTGCTAGTAACCTGTAGTACCTAAAGCTGTACTGCCTGGTAGTAAACTGTAGTACCTAAAGTTGCACTGCCTGGTAGTAACCTGTAGTACCTCACACTGTACTGCCTGGTAGTAACCTGTAGTACCTAAAGCTGTACTGCCTGGTAGTAATCTGTAGTACCTAAAGCTGCACTGCCTGGTAGTAACCTGTAGTACCTAAAGCTGCACTGCCTGGTGGTAACTAGCAGTACCTAAAGCTGCACTGCCTGGTGCAGTAACATGTAGTACCTAAAGCTGTAGTGCCTGCTAGTAACCTGTAGTACCTAAAGCTGTACTGCCTGGTAGTAACCTGTAGTACCAAAAGCAGCACTGCCTGCAAGTAAACTGTAGTACCTAAAGCTGTACTGCCTGGTAGTAATCTGTAGTACCTAAAGCTGCACTGCCTGGTAGTAACCTGTAGTACCTAAAGCTGCACTGCCTGGTGGTAACCTTTAGTACCTAAAGCTGCACTGCCTGGTGCAGTAACCTTTTGTACCTAAAGCTGCACTCCCTGGTGCAGTAACCTGTAGTACCTAAAGCTATACTGCCTGGTAGTAACCTGTAGTACCTAAAGCTGCACTGCCTGGTAGTAACCTGTAGTACCTAAAGCTGTACTGCCTGGTAGTAATCTGTAGTACCTAAAGCTGCACTGCCTGCTAGTAACCTGTAGTACCTAAAGCTGCACTGCCTGGTGGTAACCTTTAGTACCTAAAGCTGCACTGCCTGGTAGTAACCTGTAGTACCTAAAGCTGCACTGCCTGGTGCAGTAATCTGTAGTACCTAAAGGTGTAGTGCCTGGTAGTAACCTGTAGTACCTAAAGCTATACTGCCTGGTAGTAACCTGTAGCACTTAAAGCTGTACTGCCTGGTAGTAACCTGTAGTTCCAAAAGCTGTACTGCCTGGTGCAGTAACCTGTAGACTTAAAGCTGTACTGCCTGGTGCAGTAACCTGTAGTACCTCACACTGTACTGCCTGGTAGCAACCCATAGTACCTAAAGCTGTACTGCCTGGTAGTAATCTGTAGTACCTAAAGCTGCACTGCCTGGTAGTAACCTGTATTACCTAAAGCTGCACTGCCTGGTGGTAACTAGCAGTACCTAAAGCTGCACTGCCTGGTGCAGTAACATGTAGTACCTAAAGCTGTAGTGCCTGGTAGTAACCTGTAGTACCTAAAGCTGCACTGCCTGGTAGTAACCTGTAGTACCTAAAGCTGCACTGCCTGGTGGTAACTAGCAATACCTAAAGCTGCACTGCCTGGTGCAGTAACCTGTAGTACCTAAAGCTGTAGTGCCTAGTAGTAACCTGTAGTACCTAAAGCTGTAGTGCCTGGTAGTAACCTGTAGTACCTAAAGTCGCACTGCCTGGTAGAAACCTGTAGTACCTAAAGCCGCACTGCCTAGTAGTAACCTGTAATACCTAAAGCTGTTCTGCCTGGTGGTAACCTTTAGTACCTAAAGCTGCACTACCTGGTAGTAACCTGCAGTACCTAAAGCTGTACTGCCTGATAGTAATCTGTAATACCTAAAGCTGCACTGCCTGGTAGTAACCTGTAGTACCTAAAGCTGCACTGCCTGGTGGTAACTAGCAGTACCTAAAACTGCACTGCCTGGTGCAGTAACATGTAGTACCTAAAGCTGTAGTGCCTGGTAGTAACCTGTAGTACCTAAAGCTGTACTGTGTGTTGTAGTAACCTGTAGTACCAAAAGCTGCACTGCCTGCTAGTAAACTGTAGTACCTAAAGTTGCACTGCCTGGTAGTAACCTGTAGTACCTAAAGCTATACTGCCTGGTAGTAATCTGTAGTACCTAAAGCTGTACTGCCTGGTGCAGTAACCTGTAGCACTTAAAGCTGTACTGCCTGGTGCAGTAACCTGTAGTACCTCACACTGTACTGACTGGTAGTAACCCGTAGTACCTAAAGCTGTACTGCCTGGTAGTAACCTGTAGTACCTAAAGCTGCACTGCCTGGTGGTAACTAGCAGTACCTAAAGCTGCACTGCCTGGTGCAGTAAAATGTAGTACCTAAAGCTGTAGTGCCTGGTAGTAACCTGTAGTACCTAAAGCTGTACTGTCTGGTAGTAACCTGTAGTACCAAAAGCTGCACTGCCTGCTAGTAAACTGTATTACCTAAAGTTGCACTGCCTGGTAGTAACCTGTAGTACCTCACACTGTACTGCCTGGTAGTAACCTGTAGTACCTAAAGCTATACTGCCTGGTAGTAATCTGTAGTACCTAAAGCTGTACTGCCTGGTGCAGTAACCTGTAGCACTTAAAGCTGTACTGCCTGGTGCAGTAACCTGTAGTACCTCACACTGTACTGACTGGTAGTAACCCGTAGTACCTAAAGCTGTACTGCCTGGTAGTAACCTGTAGTACCTAAAGCTGCACTGCCTGGTGGTAACTAGCAGTACCTAAAGCTGCACTGCCTGGTGCAGTAAAATGTAGTACCTAAAGCTGTAGTGCCTGGTAGTAACCTGTAGTACCTAAAGCTGTACTGTCTGGTAGTAACCTGTAGTACCAAAAGCTGCACTGCCTGCTAGTAAACTGTATTACCTAAAGTTGCACTGCCTGGTAGTAACCTGTAGTACCTCACACTGTACTGCCTGGTAGTAACCTGTAGTACCTAAAGCTGTACTGCCTGGTAGTAATCTGTAGTACCTAAAGCTGCACTGCCTGGTAGTAACCTGTAGTACCTAAAGCTGCACTGCCTGATAGTAATCTGTAGTACCTAAAGCTGCACTGCCTGGTAGTAACCTGTAGTACCTAAAGCTGCACTGCCTGGTGGTAACTAGCAGTACCTAAAGCTGCACTGCCTGGTAGTAACCTGTAGTACCTAAAGCTGCACTGCCTGGTGGTAACTAGCAGTACCTAAAGCTGCACTGCCTGGTGCAGTAACATGTAGTACCTAAAGCTGTAGTGCCTGCTAGTAACCTGTAGTACCTAAAGCTGTACTGCCTGGTAGTAAACTGTAGTACCTAAAGTTGCACTGCCTGGTAGTAACCTGTAGTACCTCACACTGTACTGCCTGGTAGTAACCTGTAGTACCTAAAGCTGTACTGCCTGGTAGTAATCTGTAGTACCTAAAGCTGCACTGCCTGGTAGTAACCTGTAGTACCTAAAGCTGCACTGCCTGGTGGTAACTAGCAGTACCTAAAGCTGCACTGCCTGGTGCAGTACCATGTAGTACCTAAAGCTGTAGTGCCTGCTAGTAACCTGTAGTACCTAAAGCTGTACTGCCTGGTAGTAACCTGTAGTACCAAAAGCAGCACTGCCTGCAAGTAAACTGTAGTATCTAAAGCTGTACTGCCTGGTAGTAATCTGTAGTACCTAAAGCTGCACTGCCTGGTAGTAACCTGTAGTACCTAAAGCTGCACTGCCTGGTGGTAACCTTTAGTACCTAAAGCTGCACTGCCTGGTGCAGTAACCTTTTGTACCTAAAGCTGCACTCCCTGGTGCAGTAACCTGTAGTACCTAAAGCTATACTGCCTGGTAGTAACCTGTAGTACCTAAAGCTGCACTGCCTGGTAGTAACCTGTAGTACCTAAAGCTGTACTGCCTGGTAGTAATCTGTAGTACCTAAAGCTGCACTGCCTGGTAGTAATCTGTAGTACCTAAAGCTGCACTGCCTGCTAGTAACCTGTAGTACCTAAAGCTGCACTGCCTGGTGGTAACCTTTAGTACCTAAAGCTGCACTGCTTGGTGCAGTAACCTATAGTACCTAAAGCTGCACTGCCTGGTAGTAACCTGTAGTACCTAAAGCTGCACTGCCTGGTGCAGTAATCTGTAGTACCTAAAGGTGTAGTGCCTGGTAGTAACCTGTAGTACCTAAAGCTATACTGCCTGGTAGTAACATGTAGCACTTAAAGCTGTACTGCCTGGTAGTAACCTGTAGTTCCAAAAGCTGTACTGCCTGGTGGAGTAACCTGTAGACTTAAAGCTGTACTGCCTGGTGCAGTAACCTGTAGTACCTCACACTGTACTGCCTGGTAGCAACCCATAGTACCTAAAGCTGTACTGCCTGGTAGTAATCTGTAGTACCTAAAGCTGCACTGCCTGGTAGTAACCTGTAGTACCTAAAGCTGCACTGCCTGGTGGTAACTAGCAGTACCTAAAGCTGCACTGCCTGGTGCAGTAACATGTAGTACCTAAAGCTGTAGTGCCTGGTAGTAACCTGTAGTACGTAAAGCTGCACTGCCTGGTAGTAACCTGTAGTACCTAAAGCTGCACTGCCTGGTAGTAACCTGTAGTACCTAAAGCTGCAGTGCCTGGTAGTAACATGTAGGACCTAAAACTGCACTGCCTGGTAGTAACCTGTAGTACCTAAAGCTGTACTGCCTGGTGCAGTAACCTGTAGCACTTAAAGCTGTACTGCCTGGTGCAGTAACCTATAGTACCTAAAGCTGAACTGCCTGGTAGTAACCTGTAGTACCTAAAGCTGCACTGCCTGGTGGTAACCTTTAGTACCTAAAGCTGCACTACCTGGAAGTAACCTGTAGTACCTAAAGCTGTACTGCCTGGTGCAGTAACCTGTAGCACTTAAAGCTGTACTGCCTGGTGCAGTAACCTGTAATACCTAAAGCTGCACTGCCTGCTAGTAACCTGTAGTACCTAAAGTTGCACTGCCTGCTAGTAACCTGTAGTACCTAAAGCTGTACTGCCTGGTAGTAACCTGTAGTTCCAAAAGCTGCACTGCCTGGTAGTAATCTGTAGTACCTAAAGCTGCACTGCCTGGTAGTAACCTGTAGTACCTAAAGCTGTGGTGCCTGGTAGTAACCTGTAGTACCTAAAGCTGTAGTGCCTGGTAGTAACCTGTAGTACCTAAAGTCGCACTGCCTGGTAGTAACCTGTAGTACCTAAAGCCGCACTGCCTGGTAATAACCTGTAATACCTAAAGCTGTACTGCCTGGTGGTAACCTTTAGTACCTAAAGCTGCACTGCCTGGTAGTAACCTGTAGTACCTAAAGCTGCACTGCCTGGTGGTAACCTTTAGTACCTAAAGCTGCACTACCTGATAGTAACCTGTAGTACCTAAAGCTGTAGTGCCTGGTGCAGTAACCTGTAGTACCTAAAGCTGTAGTGCCTGGTAGTAACCTGTAGTACCTAAAGCTGTACTGCCTGGTGGTAACCTTTAGTACCTAAAGCTGCACTGCCTGGTAGTAACCTGTAGTACCTAAAGCTGCACTGCCTGGTGGTAACCTTTAGTACCTAAAGCTGCACTACCTGATAGTAACCTGTAGTACCTAAAGCTGCACTGCCTGGTGCAGTAACATGTAGTACCTAAAGCTGTAGTGCCTGGTAGTAACCTGTAGTACCTAAAGCTGTACTGTCTGGTAGTAACCTGTAGTACCAAAAGCTGCACTGCCTGCTAGTAAACTGTAGTACCTAAAGTTGCACTGCCTGGTAGTAACCTGTAGTACCTCACACTGTACTGCCTGGTAGTAACCTGTAGTACCTAAAGCTATACTGCCTGGTAGTAATCTGTAGTACCTAAAGCTGTACTGCCTGGTGCAGTAACCTGTAGCACTTAAAGCTGTACTGCCTGGTGCAGTAACCTGTAGTACCTCACACTGTACTGACTGGTAGTAACCCGTAGTACCTAAAGCTGTACTGCCTGGTAGTAACCTGTAGTACCTAAAGCTGCACTGCCTGGTGGTAACTAGCAGTACCTAAAGCTGCACTGCCTGGTGCAGTAAAATGTAGTACCTAAAGCTGTAGTGCCTGGTAGTAACCTGTAGTACCTAAAGCTGTACTGTCTGGTAGTAACCTGTAGTACCAAAAGCTGCACTGCCTGCTAGTAAACTGTATTACCTAAAGTTGCACTGCCTGGTAGTAACCTGTAGTACCTCACACTGTACTGCCTGGTAGTAACCTGTAGTACCTAAAGCTGTACTGCCTGGTAGTAATCTGTAGTACCTAAAGCTGCACTGCCTGGTAGTAACCTGTAGTACCTAAAGCTGCACTGCCTGATAGTAATCTGTAGTACCTAAAGCTGCACTGCCTGGTAGTAACCTGTAGTACCTAAAGCTGCACTGCCTGGTGGTAACTAGCAGTACCTAAAGCTGCACTGCCTGGTAGTAACCTGTAGTACCTAAAGCTGCACTGCCTGGTGGTAACTAGCAGTACCTAAAGCTGCACTGCCTGGTGCAGTAACATGTAGTACCTAAAGCTGTAGTGCCTGCTAGTAACCTGTAGTACCTAAAGCTGTACTGCCTGGTAGTAAACTGTAGTACCTAAAGTTGCACTGCCTGGTAGTAACCTGTAGTACCTCACACTGTACTGCCTGGTAGTAACCTGTAGTACCTAAAGCTGTACTGCCTGGTAGTAATCTGTAGTACCTAAAGCTGCACTGCCTGGTAGTAACCTGTAGTACCTAAAGCTGCACTGCCTGGTGGTAACTAGCAGTACCTAAAGCTGCACTGCCTGGTGCAGTACCATGTAGTACCTAAAGCTGTAGTGCCTGCTAGTAACCTGTAGTACCTAAAGCTGTACTGCCTGGTAGTAACCTGTAGTACCAAAAGCAGCACTGCCTGCAAGTAAACTGTAGTATCTAAAGCTGTACTGCCTGGTAGTAATCTGTAGTACCTAAAGCTGCACTGCCTGGTAGTAACCTGTAGTACCTAAAGCTGCACTGCCTGGTGGTAACCTTTAGTACCTAAAGCTGCACTGCCTGGTGCAGTAACCTTTTGTACCTAAAGCTGCACTCCCTGGTGCAGTAACCTGTAGTACCTAAAGCTATACTGCCTGGTAGTAACCTGTAGTACCTAAAGCTGCACTGCCTGGTAGTAACCTGTAGTACCTAAAGCTGTACTGCCTGGTAGTAATCTGTAGTACCTAAAGCTGCACTGCCTGGTAGTAATCTGTAGTACCTAAAGCTGCACTGCCTGCTAGTAACCTGTAGTACCTAAAGCTGCACTGCCTGGTGGTAACCTTTAGTACCTAAAGCTGCACTGCTTGGTGCAGTAACCTATAGTACCTAAAGCTGCACTGCCTGGTAGTAACCTGTAGTACCTAAAGCTGCACTGCCTGGTGCAGTAATCTGTAGTACCTAAAGGTGTAGTGCCTGGTAGTAACCTGTAGTACCTAAAGCTATACTGCCTGGTAGTAACATGTAGCACTTAAAGCTGTACTGCCTGGTAGTAACCTGTAGTTCCAAAAGCTGTACTGCCTGGTGGAGTAACCTGTAGACTTAAAGCTGTACTGCCTGGTGCAGTAACCTGTAGTACCTCACACTGTACTGCCTGGTAGCAACCCATAGTACCTAAAGCTGTACTGCCTGGTAGTAATCTGTAGTACCTAAAGCTGCACTGCCTGGTAGTAACCTGTAGTACCTAAAGCTGCACTGCCTGGTGGTAACTAGCAGTACCTAAAGCTGCACTGCCTGGTGCAGTAACATGTAGTACCTAAAGCTGTAGTGCCTGGTAGTAACCTGTAGTACGTAAAGCTGCACTGCCTGGTAGTAACCTGTAGTACCTAAAGCTGCACTGCCTGGTAGTAACCTGTAGTACCTAAAGCTGCAGTGCCTGGTAGTAACATGTAGGACCTAAAACTGCACTGCCTGGTAGTAACCTGTAGTACCTAAAGCTGTACTGCCTGGTGCAGTAACCTGTAGCACTTAAAGCTGTACTGCCTGGTGCAGTAACCTATAGTACCTAAAGCTGAACTGCCTGGTAGTAACCTGTAGTACCTAAAGCTGCACTGCCTGGTGGTAACCTTTAGTACCTAAAGCTGCACTACCTGGAAGTAACCTGTAGTACCTAAAGCTGTACTGCCTGGTGCAGTAACCTGTAGCACTTAAAGCTGTACTGCCTGGTGCAGTAACCTGTAATACCTAAAGCTGCACTGCCTGCTAGTAACCTGTAGTACCTAAAGTTGCACTGCCTGCTAGTAACCTGTAGTACCTAAAGCTGTACTGCCTGGTAGTAACCTGTAGTTCCAAAAGCTGCACTGCCTGGTAGTAATCTGTAGTACCTAAAGCTGCACTGCCTGGTAGTAACCTGTAGTACCTAAAGCTGTGGTGCCTGGTAGTAACCTGTAGTACCTAAAGCTGTAGTGCCTGGTAGTAACCTGTAGTACCTAAAGTCGCACTGCCTGGTAGTCACCTGTAGTACCTAAAGCCGCACTGCCTGGTAATAACCTGTAATACCTAAAGCTGTACTGCCTGGTGGTAACCTTTAGTACCTAAAGCTGCACTGCCTGGTAGTAACCTGTAGTACCTAAAGCTGCACTGCCTGGTGGTAACCTTTAGTACCTAAAGCTGCACTACCTGATAGTAACCTGTAGTACCTAAAGCTGTAGTGCCTGGTGCAGTAACCTGTAGTACCTAAAGCTGTAGTGCCTGGTAGTAACCTGTAGTACCTAAAGTCGCACTGCTTGGTAGTAACCTGTAATACCTAAAGCTGTACTGCCTGGTGGTAACCTTTAGTACCTAAAGCTGCACTGCCTGGTGGTAACTAGCAGTACCTAAAGCTGTAGTGCCTGGTGCAGTAACCTGTAGTACCTAAAGCTGTAGTGCCTGGTGCAGTAACCTGTAGTACCTAAAGCTGTAGTGCCTGGTAGTAACCTGTAGTACCTAAAGTCGCACTGCCTGGTAGTAACCTGTAGTACCTCACACTGTACTGCCTGGTAGTAACCTGTAGTACCTAAAGCTGTACTGCCTGGTAGTAATCTGTAGTACCTAAAGCTGTACTGCCTGGTAGTAATCTGTAGTACCTAAAGCTGTACTGCCTGGTGCAGTAACCTGTAGCACTTAAAGCTGTACTGCCTGGTGCAGTAACATGTAGTACCTAAAGCTGTAGTGCCTGGTAGTAACCTGTAGTACCTAAAGCTGTACTGTCTGGTAGTAACCTGTAGTACCAAAAGCTGCACTGCCTGCTACTAAACTGTAGTACCTAAAGTTGCACTGCCTGGTAGTAACCTGTAGTACCTAAATCTGCACTGCCTGGTAGTAACCTGTAGTACCTAAATCTGTACTGCCTGGTAGTAATCTGTAGTACCTAAAGCTGCACTGCCTGGTAGTAACCTGTAGTACCTAAAGCTGCACTGCCTGGTGGTAACCTTTAGTACCTAAAGCTGCACTGCCTGGTGCAGTAACCTATAGTACCTAAAGCTGCACTCCCTGGTGCAGTAACCTGTAGTACCTAAAGCTATACTGCCTGGTAGTAACCTGTAGTACCTAAAGCTGCACTGGCTGGTAGTAACCTGTAGTACCTAAAGCTGTACTGCCTGGTAGTAATCTGTAGTACCTAAAGCTGCACTGCCTGCTAGTAACCTGTAGTACCTAAAGCTGCACTGCCTGGTGGTAACCTTTAGTACCTAAAGCTGCACTGCCTGGTGCAGTAACCTATAGTACCTAAAGCTGCACTGCCTGGTAGTAACCTGTAGTACCTAAAGCTGCACTGCCTGGTGGTAACCTTTAGTACCTAAAGCGGCACTGCCTGGTAGTAACCTGTTCTGCCTGGTAGTAACATGTAGTACTTAAAGCTGTACTGCCTGGTAGTAACCTGTAGTTCCTAAAGCTATACTGCCTGGTGCAGTAACCTGTAGCACTTAAAGCTGTACTGCCTGGTGCAGTAACTAAAGCTGCACTGCCTGCTAGTAACCTGTAGTACCTAAAGTTGCACTGCCTGGTAGTAACCTGTAGTAACTAAAGCTGCACTGCCTGCTAGTAACCTGTAGTACCTAAAGCTGCACTGACTGGTAGTAACCTGTACGACCTAATGCTGCACTGCCTGGTAGTAATCTGCAGTACCTAAAGCTGCACTGCCTGGTAGTAACCAGCAGTACCTAAAGCTGCACTGCCTGGTAATAACCTGTAGTACCTAAAGCTGCACTACCTGGTAGTAACCTGTAGTACATAAAGCTGCACTGCCTGGTAGTAACCTGTAGTACCTAAAGCTGCACTGCCTGGTAGTAACCTGTAGTACCTAAAGCTGTACTGCCTGGTAGTAATCTGTAGTACCTAAAGCTGCACTGCCTGGTAGCAACCTGTATTACCTAAAGCTGCACTGCCTGGTGGTAACTAGCAGTACCTAAAGCTGCACTGCCTGGTAGTAACCTGTAGTACCTAAAGCTGTACTGCCCGGTAGTAATCTGTAGTACCTAAAGCTGCACTGCCTGGTAGTAACCTGTATTACCTAAAGCTGCACTGCCTGGTGGTAACTAGCAGTACCTAAAGCTGCACTGCATGGTGCAGTAACATGTAGTACCTAAAGCTGTAGTGCCTGGTAGTAACCTGTAGTACCTAAAGCTGCACTGCCTGCTAGTAAACTGTAGTACCTAAAGCTGCACTGCCTGGTGGTAACCTTTAGTACCTAAAGCTGCACTGCCTGGTGGTAACCTTTAGTACCTAAAGCTGCACTGCCTGGTGCAGTAACATATAGTACCTAAAGCTGCACTGCCTGGTGCAGTAATCTGTAGTACCTAAAGCTGTAGTGCCTGGTAGTAACCTGTAGTACCTAAAGCCGCACTGCCTGGTAATAACCTGTAGTACATAAAGCTGCACTGCCTGGTAGTAACCTGTAGCACTTATAGCTGTACTGCCTGATAGTAACCTGTAGTTCCAAAAGCTGTACTGCCTGGTAGTAATCTGTAGTACCTAAAGCTGCACGGCCTGGTAGTAACATGTAGTACCAAAAGCTGCACTGCCTGGTGGTAACTAGCAGTACCTAAAGCTGCACTGCCTGGTGCAGTAACCTGTAGTACCTAAAGCTGTAGTGCCTGGTGCAGTAACCTGTAGTACCTAAAGCTGTAGTGCCTGGTAGTAACCTGTAGTACCTAAAGCTGTAGTGCCTGTTAGTAAACTGTAGTACCTAAAGTTGCACTGCCTGGTAGTAACCTGTAGTACATCACACTGTACTGCCTGGTGGTAACCTGTAGTACCTAAAGCTGTACTGCCTGGTAGTAACCTGTAGTACCTCACACTGTACTGCCTGGTAGTAACCTGTAGTACCTAAAGCTGCACTGCCTGATAGTAACCTGTAGTACCTAAAGTTGCACTGCCTGGTAGTAACCTGTAGTACCTAAAGCTGCACTGCCTGGTAGCAACCTGTAGTACCTAAAGCTGCACTACCTGGTAGTAACCTGTAGTACATAAAGCTGTACTGCCTGATAGTAATCTGTAGTACCTAAAGCTGTACTGCCTGGTAGTAACCTGTAGTACCTAAAGCTGTACTGCCTGGTAGTAACCTGTAGTACCAAAAGCTACACTGCCTGCTAGTAAACTGTAGTACCTAAAGTTGCACTGCCTGGTAGTAACCTGTAGTACCTAAAGCTGCACTGCCTGGTAGTAACCTGTAGTACCTAAAGCTGTACTGCCCGGTAGTAATCTGTAGTACCTAAGCTGCACTGCCTGCTAGTAACCTGTAGTACCTAAAGCTGCACTGCCTGGTGGTAACCTTTAGTACCTAAAGCTGCACTGCCTGGTGCAGTAACCTATAGTACCTAAAGCTGCACTCCCTGGTGCAGTAACCTGTAGTACCTAAAGCTGCACTCCCTGGTGCAGTAACCTGTAGTACCTAAAGCTGCACTGCCTGGTAGTAACCTGTAGTACCTAAAGCTGTACTGCCTGGTAGTAATCTGTAGTACCTAAAGCTGCACTGCCTGCTAGTAACCTGTAGTACCTAAAGCTGCACTGCCTGGTGGTAACCTTTAGTACCTAAAGCTGCACTGCCTGGTGCAGTAACCTATAGTACCTAAAGCTGCACTGCCTGGTAGTAACCTATAGTACCTAAAGCTGCACTGCCTGGTGGTAACTAGCAGTACCTAAAGCTGCACTGCCTGGTAGTAACCTGTAGTACCTAAAGTCGCACTGCCTGGTAGAAACCTGTAGTACCTAAAGCCGCACTGCCTAGTAGTAACCTGTAATACCTAAAGCTGTTCTGCCTGGTGGTAACCTTTAGTACCTAAAGCTGCACTACCTGGTAGTAACCTGCAGTACCTAAAGCTGTACTGCCTGATAGTAATCTGTAATACCTAAAGCTGCACTGCCTGGTAGTAACCTGTAGTACCTAAAGCTGCACTGCCTGGTGGTAACTAGCAGTACCTAAAACTGCACTGCCTGGTGCAGTAACATGTAGTACCTAAAGCTGTAGTGCCTGGTAGTAACCTGTAGTACCTAAAGCTGTACTGTGTGTTGTAGTAACCTGTAGTACCAAAAGCTGCACTGCCTGCTAGTAAACTGTAGTACCTAAAGTTGCACTGCCTGGTAGTAACCTGTAGTACCTAAAGCTATACTGCCTGGTAGTAATCTGTAGTACCTAAAGCTGTACTGCCTGGTGCAGTAACCTGTAGCACTTAAAGCTGTACTGCCTGGTGCAGTAACCTGTAGTACCTCACACTGTACTGACTGGTAGTAACCCGTAGTACCTAAAGCTGTACTGCCTGGTAGTAACCTGTAGTACCTAAAGCTGCACTGCCTGGTGGTAACTAGCAGTACCTAAAGCTGCACTGCCTGGTGCAGTAAAATGTAGTACCTGAAGCTGTAGTGCCTGGTAGTAACCTGTAGTACCTAAAGCTGTACTGTCTGGTAGTAACCTGTAGTACCAAAAGCTGCACTGCCTGCTAGTAAACTGTATTACCTAAAGTTGCACTGCCTGGTAGTAACCTGTAGTACCTCACACTGTACTGCCTGGTAGTAACCTGTAGTACCTAAAGCTATACTGCCTGGTAGTAATCTGTAGTACCTAAAGCTGTACTGCCTGGTGCAGTAACCTGTAGCACTTAAAGCTGTACTGCCTGGTGCAGTAACCTGTAGTACCTCACACTGTACTGACTGGTAGTAACCCGTAGTACCTAAAGCTGTACTGCCTGGTAGTAACCTGTAGTACCTAAAGCTGCACTGCCTGGTGGTAACTAGCAGTACCTAAAGCTGCACTGCCTGGTGCAGTAAAATGTAGTACCTAAAGCTGTAGTGCCTGGTAGTAACCTGTAGTACCTAAAGCTGTACTGTCTGGTAGTAACCTGTAGTACCAAAAGCTGCACTGCCTGCTAGTAAACTGTATTACCTAAAGTTGCACTGCCTGGTAGTAACCTGTAGTACCTCACACTGTACTGCCTGGTAGTAACCTGTAGTACCTAAAGCTGTACTGCCTGGTAGTAATCTGTAGTACCTAAAGCTGCACTGCCTGGTAGTAACCTGTAGTACCTAAAGCTGCACTGCCTGATAGTAATCTGTAGTACCTAAAGCTGCACTGCCTGGTAGTAACCTGTAGTACCTAAAGCTGCACTGCCTGGTGGTAACTAGCAGTACCTAAAGCTGCACTGCCTGGTAGTAACCTGTAGTACCTAAAGCTGCACTGCCTGGTGGTAACTAGCAGTACCTAAAGCTGCACTGCCTGGTGCAGTAACATGTAGTACCTAAAGCTGTAGTGCCTGCTAGTAACCTGTAGTACCTAAAGCTGTACTGCCTGGTAGTAAACTGTAGTACCTAAAGTTGCACTGCCTGGTAGTAACCTGTAGTACCTCACACTGTACTGCCTGGTAGTAACCTGTAGTACCTAAAGCTGTACTGCCTGGTAGTAATCTGTAGTACCTAAAGCTGCACTGCCTGGTAGTAACCTGTAGTACCTAAAGCTGCACTGCCTGGTGGTAACTAGCAGTACCTAAAGCTGCACTGCCTGGTGCAGTACCATGTAGTACCTAAAGCTGTAGTGCCTGCTAGTAACCTGTAGTACCTAAAGCTGTACTGCCTGGTAGTAACCTGTAGTACCAAAAGCAGCACTGCCTGCAAGTAAACTGTAGTATCTAAAGCTGTACTGCCTGGTAGTAATCTGTAGTACCTAAAGCTGCACTGCCTGGTAGTAACCTGTAGTACCTAAAGCTGCACTGCCTGGTGGTAACCTTTAGTACCTAAAGCTGCACTGCCTGGTGCAGTAACCTTTTGTACCTAAAGCTGCACTCCCTGGTGCAGTAACCTGTAGTACCTAAAGCTATACTGCCTGGTAGTAACCTGTAGTACCTAAAGCTGCACTGCCTGGTAGTAACCTGTAGTACCTAAAGCTGTACTGCCTGGTAGTAATCTGTAGTACCTAAAGCTGCACTGCCTGGTAGTAATCTGTAGTACCTAAAGCTGCACTGCCTGCTAGTAACCTGTAGTACCTAAAGCTGCACTGCCTGGTGGTAACCTTTAGTACCTAAAGCTGCACTGCTTGGTGCAGTAACCTATAGTACCTAAAGCTGCACTGCCTGGTAGTAACCTGTAGTACCTAAAGCTGCACTGCCTGGTGCAGTAATCTGTAGTACCTAAAGGTGTAGTGCCTGGTAGTAACCTGTAGTACCTAAAGCTATACTGCCTGGTAGTAACATGTAGCACTTAAAGCTGTACTGCCTGGTAGTAACCTGTAGTTCCAAAAGCTGTACTGCCTGGTGGAGTAACCTGTAGACTTAAAGCTGTACTGCCTGGTGCAGTAACCTGTAGTACCTCACACTGTACTGCCTGGTAGCAACCCATAGTACCTAAAGCTGTACTGCCTGGTAGTAATCTGTAGTACCTAAAGCTGCACTGCCTGGTAGTAACCTGTAGTACCTAAAGCTGCACTGCCTGGTGGTAACTAGCAGTACCTAAAGCTGCACTGCCTGGTGCAGTAACATGTAGTACCTAAAGCTGTAGTGCCTGGTAGTAACCTGTAGTACGTAAAGCTGCACTGCCTGGTAGTAACCTGTAGTACCTAAAGCT
>JAVVLW010000671.1:0-25000 GCA_034401795.1 Chaetoderma sp. LZ-2023a
ATGTTCCGGATAAATAGTTACTATCTAAATAAGTGGCATAAATATCATTTTGTATACATCCCCGTGAATAAGTATCCTAGACACTTAGCTTGGGTGGAATTTGAATATCTGACAGTGGTGGGATTCGAACCCATGCCTCCGAGGAGATCGCTCGGCCATGCTACCCATATATTTTTTCATTTCTCTCAAGCCCCAAAGTATCTAAGGTATCATAGATTTCAATTGGAGAAAATGAACTTATATTTAGTCCCCCCCCCCCACCCGACATCCCAAAACGCAATCAAGAAGTTGAGTTCAATTAAAGATGTATTCGATAGTCACGCCTATATTCTGGATATATGTATATGTTACCTCAATTTCTTGTTATAGACAGCTCTTTTAACGAACATCCTACACAGTTAACTAGGGTAGTTTTCTTAGTTTGAATATCTGGCAGTGGTGGGATTCGAACTGCAGAGACTGGTGCCTAAAACCAGCGGATTAGACCACTCAGCCACACTACCTATAAATATATATATTTAAAGTTTTCTCAAACCAATAAAGCATCAGGCCTACTATATGTTTCAATTAGAGAACATTTACTTATATTTTGTTCCCCACGCGACTCCAAAATCATATCCGGTTGCTGAGTTCAATCAGATTTTATTGGATATGCATGCATATATTCCGGATAAGTAGTTACCATCTAAATAAGTGGCCTAAATTTGGTATTGTATACATACCTGTGAACGAGTATCCTAGACATTTAGCTAGGGTAGTTTACTGAATTTGAACATTTGGCATTGGTGGGATTCGAACCCACGCCTCAGAGGAGATCGCTCGGCCACGCTACCTATATATTTTTTCATTTCTCTCAAGCCACAAAGTATCTAACGTATCCTAGATTTCAATTGGAGAAAATGAACTTATATTTAGTCACCCATGACATCCCAAAACGAAATTAAAGATTTAGTCGATAGTCATGCATATATTCTGAATATCTAAATATGTCGCCTCAATTTCTTGTTGTAGACAGCTCTTTTAACGAATATCTTACACAGTTAACTTAGGTAGTTTTCTTAGTTTGAATATCTGGCAGCGGTGGGATTTCAACCCACACCACGGCAGATCTTGGTGACTAAAATCAACTCCTAGGACCACTCGGCCAAACTACCAGTAACCATATATAATTTCAGTTTTCTCAAGCCAATACAGCACCAGGCCTGCACGACTCCAAAATCATATCCGGTTGCTGACATCAAACAGATTTTATTGGATATGTATGCATATGTTCCGGATAAATAGTTACTATCTAAATAAGTGGCATAAATATCATTTTGTATACATCCCCGTGAATAAGTATCCTAGACACTTAGCTTGGGTGGAATTTGAATATCTGACAGTGGTGGGATTCGAACCCATGCCTCCGAGGAGATCGCTCGGCCATGCTACCCATATATTTTTTCATTTCTCTCAAGCCCCAAAGTATCTAAGGTATCATAGATTTCAATTGGAGAAAATAAACTTATATTTAGTCCCCCCCCCCCCCCACCCGACATCCCAAAACGCAATCAAGAAGTTGAGTTCAATTAAAGATGTATTCGATAGTCACGCCTATATTCTGGATATATGTATATGTTACCTCAATTTCTTGTTATAGACAGCTCTTTTAACGAACATCCTACACAGTTAACTAGGGTAGTTTTCTTAGTTTGAATATCTGGCAGTGGTGGGATTCGAACTGCAGAGACTGGTGCCTAAAACCAGCGGATTAGACCACTCAGCCACACTACCTATAAATATATATATTTAAAGTTTTCTCAAACCAATAAAGCATCAGGCCTACTATATGTTTCAATTAGAGAACATTTACTTATATTTTGTTCCCCACGCGACTCCAAAATCATATCCGGTTGCTGAGTTCAATCAGATTTTATTGGATATGCATGCATATATTCCGGATAAGTAGTTACCATCTAAATAAGTGGCCTAAATTTGGTATTGTATACATACCTGTGAACGAGTATCCTAGACATTTAGCTAGGGTAGTTTACTGAATTTGAACATTTGGCATTGGTGGGATTCGAACCCACGCCTCAGAGGAGATCGCTCGGCCACGCTACCTATATATTTTTTCATTTCTCTCAAGCCACAAAGTATCTAACGTATCCTAGATTTCAATTGGAGAAAATGAACTTATATTTAGTCACCCATGACATCCCAAAACGAAATTAAAGATTTAGTCGATAGTCATGCATATATTCTGAATATCTAAATATGTCGCCTCAATTTCTTGTTGTAGACAGCTCTTTTAACGAATATCTTACACAGTTAACTTGGGTAGTTTTCTTAGTTTGTATATTTGGCAGCGGTGGGATTTCAACCCACACCACGGCAGAACTTGGTGCCTAAAATCAACTCCTAGGACCACTCGGCCAAACTACCAGTAACCATATATAATTTCAGTTTTCTCAAGCCAATACAGCACCAGGCCTGCGCGACTCCAAAATCATATCCGGTTGCTGACATCAAACAGATTTTATTGGATATGTATGCATATGTTCCGGATAAATAGTTACCATCTAAATAAGTGGCATAAATTTCATTTTGTATACATCCCCGTGAATAAGTATCCTAGACACTTAGCTTGGGTGGAATTTGAATATCTGGCAGTGGTGGGATTCGAACCCATGCCTCCGAGGAGATCGCTCGGCCACGGTACCTATATATTTTTTCATTTCTCTCAAGCCACAAAGTATCTAAGGTATCATAGATTTCAATTGGAGAAAATGAACTTATATTTAGTCCCCCATGACATCCCAAAACGCAATCAAGAAGTTGAGTTCAATTAAAGATGTATTCGATAGTCACGCCTATATTCTGGATATCTGTATATGTCACCTCAATTTCTTGTTATAGACAGCTCTTTTAACGAACATCCTACACAGTTAACTAGGGTAGTTTTCTTAGTTTGAATATCTGGCAGTGGTGGGATTCGAACCAACACCTCTGCAGAGACTGGTGCCTAAAACCAGCGGCTTAGACCACTCAGCCACACTACCTATAAGTTTATATTGTTTAAGTTTTCTCAAACCAATAAAGCATCAGGCCTACTATATGTTTCAATTAGAGAACATTTACTTATATTTTGTTTCCCACGCGACTCCAAAATCATATCCGGTTGCTGAGTTCAATCAGATTTTATTGGATATGCATGCATATATTCCGGATAAGTAGTTACGATCTAAATAAGTGGCCTAAATTTGGTATTGTATACATACCTGTGAACGAGTATCCTAGACATTTAGCTTGGGTAGTTTACTGAATTTGAACATTTGGCATTGGTGGGATTCGAACCCACGCCTCCGAGGAGATCGCTCGGCCACGCTACCTATATATTTTTTCATTTCTCTCAAGCCACAAAGTATCTAACGTATCCTAGATTTCAATTGGAGAAAATGAACTTATATTTAGTCACCCATGACATCCCAAAACGAAATTAAAGATTTAGTCGATAGTCATGCATATATTCTGAATATCTAAATATGTCGCCTCAATTTCTTGTTGTAGACAGCTCTTTTAACGAATATCTTACACAGTTAACTTGGGTAGTTTTCTTAGTTTGAATATCTGGCAGTGGTGGGATTTCAACCCACACCACGGCAGATCTTGGTGCCTAAAATCAACTCCTAGGACCACTCGGCCAAACTACCAGTAACCATATATAATTTCAGTTTTCTCAAGCCAATACAGCACCAGGCCTGCGCGACTCCAAAATCATATCCGGTTGCTGACATCAAACAGATTTTATTGGATATATGCATATGTTCCGGATAAATAGTTACCATCTAAATAAGTGGCATAAATATCATTTTGTATACATCCCCGTGAATAAGTATCCTAGACACTTAGCTTGGGTGGAATTTGAATATCTGGCAGTGGCGGGATTCGAACCAACACCTCTGCAGAGACTGGTGCCTAAAATCAGCGGCTTTGACCACTCAGCCACACTACCTATAAGTTTATATTATTAAAGTTTTCTCAAACCAATAAAGCATCAGGCCTACTATATGTTTCAATTAGAGAACATTTACTTATATTTTGTTCCCCACGCGACTCCAAAATCATATCCGGTTGCTGAGTTCAATCAGATTTTATTGGATATGCATGCATATATTCCGGATAAGTAGTTACCATCTAAATAAGTGGCCTAAATTTGGTATTGTATACATACCTGTGAACGAGTATCCTAGACATTTAGCTTGGGTAGTTTACTGAATTTGAACATTTGGCATTGGTGGGATTCGAACCCACGCCTCCGAGGAGATCGCTCGGCCACGCTACCTATATATTTTTTCATTTCTCTCAAGCCACAAAGTATCTAACGTATCCTAGATTTCAATTGGAGAAAATGAACTTATATTTAGTCACCCATGACATCCCAAAACGAAATTAAAGATGTATTCGATAGTCACGCCTATATTCTGGATATCTGTATATGACACCTCAATTTCTTGTTATAGACAGCTCTTTTAACGAACATCCTACACAGTTAACTAGGGTAGTTTTCTTAGTTTGAATATCTGGCAGTGGTGGGATTCGAACCAACACCTCTGCAAAGACTGGTGCCTAAAACCAGCGGCTTAGACCACTCAGCCACACTACCTATAAATATATATATGTAAAGTTTTCTCAAACCAATAAAGCATCAGGCCTACTATATGTTTCAATTAGAGAACATTTACTTATATTTTGTTCCCCACGCGACTCCAAAATCATATCCGGTTGCTGAGTTCAATCAGATTTTATTGGATATGCATGCATATATTCCGGATAAATAGTTACCATCTAAATAAGTGGCCTAAATTTGGTATTGTATACATACCTGTGAACGAGTATCCTAGACATTTAGCTTGGGTAGTTTACTGAATTTGAACATTTGGCATTGGTGGGATTCGAACCCACGCCTCCGAGGAGATCGCTCGGCCACGCTACCTATATATTTTTTCATTTCTCTCAAGCCACAAAGTATCTAATGTATCATAGATTTCAATTGGAGAAAATGAACTTATATTTAGTCCCCCATGACATCCCAAAACGAAATTAAAGATTTAGTCGATAGTCATGCATATATTCTGAATATCTAAATATGTCGCCTCAATTTCTTGTTGTAGACAGCTCTTTTAACGAATATCTTACACAGTTAACTTGGGTAGTTTTCTTAGTTTGAATATCTGGCAGCGGTGGGATTTCAACCCACACCACGGCAGATCTTGGTGCCTAAAATCAACTCCTAGGACCACTCGGCCAAACTACCAGTAACCATATATAATTTCAGTTTTCTCAAGCCAATACAGCACCAGGCCTGCGCGACTCCAAAATCATATCCGGTTGCTGACATCAATCAGATTTTATTGGATATGTATGCATATGTTCCGGATAAATAGTTACCATCTAAATAAGTGGCATAAATATCATTTTGTATACATCCCCGTGAATAAGTATCCTAGACACTTAGCTTGGGTGGAATTTGAATATCTGGCAGTGGTGGGATTCGAACCCATGCCTCCGAGGAGATCGCTCGGCCATGCTACCTATATATTTTTTCATTTCTCTCAAGCCACAAAGTACCTAAGGTATCATAGATTTCAATTGGAGAAAATGAACTTATATTTAGTCCCCCATGACATCCCAAAACGAAATTAAAGATTTAGTCGATAGTCATGCATATATTCTGAATATCTAGATATGTCGCCTCAATTTCTTGTACGAACTTATACGAATCCTCTCCTGACAGCAGGCGTCAACAAGCCTCTAACGTCAGGAATGGGCTGCATATATTTATGGTTCATTTTAATGTTATTAAGTTGTTATTAACAATTATACATTGGCTATGTTATAATGATTCTGGTGTATAAATATTACAGATGGGTTCACAGTTGTAGTTATAGCGCAATGGATGACTTTCCCATAGCTTGTCTAGTCTAGCTTTGAAAGAATTCACTGAGGGGGCGCTGATAACGGATTCGGGTAGTTTATTCCATTGATCAGTACAGCGCAACGGGAAAGAAAACTTTCGTATATTGAGTCTTGGTCTTATTTTCTTAATTTTTAAGCTGTTGCCTCGAGTTATGCTATTTGTGTCTTGTCGCTCAATAAGGTCTGCAGTAACTTGGTCATATTTATTGCTGAGAATTTTATATAACTCGATCATGTCGCCACGCAATCTTCTAAATACTAATGTTGGTAACTTTAACTTTTGGAGGCGTACGTGATATGGTAGATTACGCATACCAGGAACAAGTTTGGTTGCCCGTCTTTGGACATTTTCGATTGCATTTACGTGCTTTTTCAGATATGGAGCCCAAACCACATTAGCGTATTCAATATGTGGCCTAACAAGAGATTTGTAGAGATGTTTAAAGTTTTCTTTATCTAGATAGTCAAATGTTCTCCTAATCAGTCCCATTATCTGGTTAGATTTGCTTATTTTTCCATTTATATGTTCATCAAAGCATAGTTTATCGTCTATTATGACACCTATATCTTTTTCACTAGATGAATGGGCTAGAGTATGGTTATTAAATTCCATTGTATAAGTGTGTAGAGATGTTTTTTCTGTTGATATTCGCATACTTTTGCATTTATCTGGGTGGAACCTCAATAATGAATTATCAGTCCATGAACACATAGAGTTAATATCATTTTGCAGGGTGTCACAATCTTTTGGGTTAAAGATTGATCGAAAGAGTTTAGTGTCATCTGCAAATAAAAAGATCTCAGACCCACTACTGATTACATCGGGAAGATCATTAATGTAAATTATAAACAGTAATGGCCCTAAAACTGAGCCCTGTGGTATACCGCTTGTTACGTCTGTTGGTTTAGATATGATTCCATTTATAACTACTTGTTGCTGCCTTCCGGTTAGGAAAGATTGGATCCAGTTTAACAAATTACCTTCTATGCCATATGCAGTTAGTTTTTTAATTAGACGTTTATGTGGAACCTTATCAAATGCTTTCATGAAGTCGCAGTAAATCACATCAATCGTACCCCCCTTGTCCAGAGTCAGTAGCCATTTTTCAAGAACAGTCAAAAGTTGGAGAACTGTTGATCGGCCGCTTATAAAACCATACTGTTTTTCTGATAGCATATTATTAATCCTAAGATGTTCCATAATCGTGTCTTTAATAACAGATTCCATTATTTTACAAACACCAGATGTTAAGCTAATTGGACGGTAATTGTCTGGTTTGGTTTTATCTCCTTTTTTGAAAATTGGTGTGATGTTTGCATTTAACCAGCATTGTGGTAATGTTCCCAGGCTTAGTGATTTATTAAAAAGTATTGATAGTGGCAGGCTTAGTTCGTAGCTTAGTTCATAAAGGAATCTTGGATGGAGTTTATCAGGCCCGGGTGACTTAGCAGTGTTGAGATTCACAAGTTTTTTTCTTACAATTTCAGGTGTGATCTTTAATGTACCCATTTGTATGTGGGCTCTACAAGGAATAGTTGGGGAATCATCGTCAGGTTCTGTTGTGAATACTGATCTGAAGTAGCTGGCTAGGGTGTCTGCCTTCTCTTTATCATTTTTTGTAAATGACACTTCCATATCATGCTCAGTGGCACTAGGTATTTGCAGATCTGGAATACCTGATCTGACTTTAGTCTTGGATTGCACATAATTCCAAAATTTTTTGGGGTTATTTTTGGCTGATATAGAAATATTTTTCTCATATTGTTTCTGTGCTTTTCTTGTTTCTCTTCGAACCTGGTTTCTTGTTTTACAATATTCATCATATATATTACGGTTACCGCCTGTATCAATATATTTTTTCCATAGTCGCTTCTTCCTGTTTATTTTGGTTCTTGTAGTTTGGTCAAGAGGATATTTGTGCCTTTTGTTTTTTATTGTTCTTTTAGGAATAAATTTATTTTCAGCTTCTTGACACATTCCAAATATGGTCTGCCACATATCATTAACATCGTTTATTTCTTTTAGGCGTGTGTTCCAGTCTATATTTAAGAAATTAATTATAGCTTTATAATCTGCTTTATCATAACAGACCCTTGTTTTACTTGTAGTAGTAAATTCGCCATTTAAGCGAATCTCCATCTGTATAGTGGAATGGTCACTTTTTCCAAGTGGCGCATTTGTATGAATATTATCCACCAGGTCAGGGTAATTAGTAAATACTAAATCCAATATTGTTGGCTTGTCGGACCCACGCCCTCTAGTAGGCATTGAAATTAGCTGTTGTAAGAAGCAGTCTCTTACAGATTCAATAAACTTAAACGTAAAGTCTAGGCTAGAGCTAGAGGTGTTGTATGTGTTTGTAAACCAATTAATATGTGGCATATTAAAGTCTCCTAGAATAAGCGAGTGCAGGTTGGTGGTGTGTATTTCCTTTAAAATATGACAGAGTTCATTATTGTTTTGGTTATTAGAGTTTGGGCTTCTATAAAACACTCCCAAACGCAGTGTTTCATGTTTACATCGTATGTCGCAGAGGATGTATTCTTCGAACATACTTTGGTTAATGCTTAGTAGTTTATAAGATAAAGTGTTTTTTATGTATAGTAAGATACCTCTTCCTATTGTAGTAGTAATATTTTTATCTTCAATGCTGTAGCCATCTAGATTGTAGTCTGCTATACTAGGTTGAGTTCTGTAGTTTTTTGGCTTGGCTTCAACTTTAGCTATGATATCTGGTGGGTCATCTTGTATTATGTGCAGAAGTTCGGTTTTCTTCTCACGTGTAAAGACGTCAGCATTTGTATAGAGGATTGTAATCTCATTAATTGATTTTGTACATTTCGTATTTACATTATTTGGTTTATTTCCTCTAATTTTGGAGCCGACCAGAGATTGTGTTAGATTTTGGCCATGTTTATTATTTACACATTCGTCTGAAAGTAAAGTGAAACAGTTTCTAGTGGATATAGGGAAACAACGTTCCTTAAGGACACAATCATCGGGTACATTACCAGTATTTAAAACATTCCATTTAAATAGAGAATCTACATTCGCACAATGTGACTTATCAAAGCAAAAGTTAGAACAATTGAGATGTTCTGATGTATGTACAGTGTCATGCAAATTACTATGTATGCCATTAAATCTCTTTACAGTTGCTGGGTCATTAGTTACTGTACAGTTTGAAAATTGTGATAGTACTGGGTTGGTCTGTACTGTGATTGGTGGTAGGTGGGGGGCCCGATTTGCCCAGGAGCTCTTTGCGTTGTAGTTCTGGTGACTCCTCCCATGCATCCTCCCATTGTGAAAATAAGGATTCATGAAATGATTGTCTACATTCTGTAGCATAGGTGTCATGTACGAAGTTTGTGACATTATAAGAATCGAGCTTAAATAGTTTGTAATGTTTTCTGACAAAACACGCGTTCCATTGACATTTGGATGAATGCGGTCATGGAATAGCTCTGTGTAAACTGTTCCACTAGGATCATTGAAGAGCTGGGAATTGTCTATGAATATTGCATTTTGTGTTTCTGACAGTTTAAGCAGCATGCTGTTAAATTCCAATGTTAGACTATTTTCATGTGCATTCAGAGGTCTAGGTAGTAGTGAGGATACACATATGTGTATGTGCGGTGAGATAGCACGGATCCTATGCAGCAGCACTGTGTAGTCTTTTACCATTTCATGTGGATTACTCTTCACGATGTCATTACTTCCGACATGGATAACAATTGCATCGTGACTGCTTGCAGAAAGATAACTGTCTATGTGGTCGTGTATGTCAATAATATGAGAACCTCTTAGAGTTTTAATGTTGATGTTCATGGTGTCATTGGACATATAGCGTCCACTAAACTTCCTCAATGTTGAGCTCCCTATAATTAGGACGCATTTCATCTGGTCCCTTGTTGGAGTAACATCGGAATGATACTGTGCTGTAGCAGTCCCATTCTGGTAAGATATATCACCTGTTGCCTTTGTGATGTTCCTATTCTGGTTATTATATTTCTGCTTATTTTGGACATTTTCTGGACGGTGATAGGCTTGTGAGTTCATACTATCACCATTGTATTTTTGTCTCATTTGAGAATGTCCTGTGGTTGGTTGATAGGTTTGCTGGTTTGTATTTATATTCAGATTTGTCTGCCTACCAGTGGATTGAAATTCCCTTGATGTTTGATAGGATTGTGAAGTTGCTGCACTGCTGGGTATTGAATTTAACTGTCGCGTTTGCCTGGTTAGAACTGGTATCGGTCTGTATGTTGGTGGAGAAACATCTTTGATAACTGGAGTTATGAATGTATTATTATGCTCTACACCATGGTGAGGGGTGGATTGAAGATTCTTTACTTGATAACTCAGCGATTCAAGACTCTTTTGGATTTCTTTTATTTGTCCAGCAAGATCAACTATAGTAGGATTAGATGTAGGTACTGTTGGGCTCTGTGAGGATCTTTTAGCTAGTTTTACATCATTAGTTGATGTAGCAGTTAGAGTTTGTTGCATTTCCATGTTTGTTAGGCTTACATCATTAGTATGTGTTACCGTTTGTTGGATTTGTGCAGTTGGTAGGTCTGCAACATTAGGGGATGTCTCCATTAGAGGTTGCTGGGACGGTGAATCAGGTCCAGCAGCTGCTGTGTTATTGTCTTGGGACGTACTTATATGAGCTGGTCCATGTTGGCATGTACTGTTGGGTGCTGGTTCAACATGGCAGCCTTCTGGTGTTTTACGCCATTCGATGTATTCTGCAATATGGTCTGAGATAGTCGTACAGGTGCTACAGATGTATCTTCGCCGGGATGCAGTAAGGGTGGACAACATATAAGTTGGCAGATTAGTACAGTGGTAGTGTTGCCAGTTCTTACAAATAAAACACATTATCATTTACCTATTATTTGGTTTATGGCAGGGGCATAAAATCTGTAGAGTATGGGTATTTTCATTTTCTTCTTGGTTACCAGGATCAGTCATATCTGGTAGTATGTTTGTGATAGGAGGCTCAACAACACATATTTGCTGTGTGTGAGAGCCAGTCGGAGAAGTATTTGTTGACAAGCTTGATGTCATAATGTCTGGTGTAGACAGCTCTTTTAACGAATATCTTACACAGTTAACTTGGGTAGTTTTCTTAGTTTGAATATCTGGCAGCGGTGGGATTTCAACCCCCACCACGGCAGATCTTGGTGCCTAAAATCAACTCCTAGGACCACTCGGCCAAACTACCAGTAACCATATATAATTTGAGTTTTCTCAAGCCAATACAGCACCAGGCCTGCGCGACTCCAAAATCATATCCGGTTGCTGAGTTCAATCAGATTTTATTGGATATGCATGCATATATTCCAGATAAGTAGTTCCCATCTAAAAAAGTGGCCTAAATTTGGTATTGTATACATACCTGTGAACGAGTATCCTAGAGATTTAGCTTGGGTAGTTTACTGAATTTGAACATTTGGCATTGGTGGGATTCGAACCCACGCCTCCGAGGAGATCGCTCGGCCACGCTACCTATATATTTTTTCATTTCTCTCAAGCCACAAAGTATATAAGGTATCATAGATTTCAATTGGAGAAAATGAACTTATATTTAGTCCCCCCATGACATCCCAAAACGAAATTAAAGATTTAGTCGATAGTCATGCATATATTCTGAATATCTAAATATGTCGCCTCAATTTCTTGTTGTAGACAGCTCTTTTAACGAATATCTTACACAGTTAACTTGGGTAGTTTTCTTAGTTTGAATATCTGGCAGCGGTGGGATTTCAACCCACACCACGGCAGAACTTGGTGCCTAAAATCAACTCCTAGGACCACTCGGCCTAACTACCAGTAACCATATATAATTTCAGTTTTTTCAAGCCAATACAGCACCAGGCCTGCGGGACTCCAAAATCATATCCGGTTGCTGACATCAATCAGATTTTATTGGATATGTATGCATATGTTCCGGATAAATAGTTACCATCTAAATAAGTGGCATAAATATCATTTTGTATACATCCCCGTGAATAAGTATCCTAGACACTTAGCTTGGGTGGAATTTGAATATCTGGCAGTGGTGGGATTCGAACCCATGCCTCCGAGGAGATCGCTCGGCCACGCTACCTATATATTTTTTCATTTCTCTCAAGCCACAAAGTATCTAAGGTATCATAGATTTCAATTGGAGAAAATGAACTTATATTTAGTCCCCCATGACATCCCAAAACGCAATCAAGAAGTTGAGTTCAATTAAAGATGTATTCGATAGTCACGCCTATATTCTGGATATCTGAATATGTCGCCTCAATTTCTTGTTATAGACAGCTCTTTTAACGAACATCCTACACAGTTAACTAGGGTAGTTTTCTTATTTTGAATATCTGGCAGTGGTGGCATTCAAACCCACGCCTCCGCAGAGACTGGTGCCTAAAACCAGCGTCTTAGAGCACTCGGCCACACTACCTGTAAGTATATATTATTAAAGTTTTCTCAAACCAATAAAACATCAGGCCTACTATATGTTTCAATTAGAGAACATTTACTTATATTTTGTTCCCCACGCGACTCCAAAATCATATCCGGTTGCTGACATTAATCAGATTTTATTGGCTATGCATGCAGCATATATTGCAGATAAATAGTTACCATCCAAATAAGTGGCATAAATATCATTTTGTATACATCCCCATGAATAAGTATGCTAGACACTTAGCTTGGGTGGAATTTGAATATCTGGCAGTGGTGGGATTCGAACCCACGCCTCCGAGGAGACCGCTCGGCCACACTACCTGTAAATATATATTATTTAAGTTTTCTCAACACAATACAGCATCAGGCCTACTATATGTTTCAATTAGCGAAAATTTACTTGTATTTTGTTCCCCACGCGACTCCAAAATCATATCCGGTTGCTGAGTTCAATCAGATTTTATTGGATATGCATGCATATATTCCAGATAAGTAGTTACCATCTAAATAAGTGGCCTAAATTTGGTATTGTATACATACTTGTGAACGAGTATCCTAGACATTTAGCTTGGGTAGTTTACTGAATTTGAACATTTGGCATTGGTGGGATTCAAACCCACGCCTCCGAGGAGATCGCTCGGCCACGCTACCTATATATTTTTTCATTTCTCTCAAGCCACAAAGTATCTAAGGTATCATAGATTTCAATTGGAGAAAATGAACTTATATTTAGTCCCCGATGACATCCCAAAACGAAATTAAAGATTTAGTCGATAGTCATGCATATATTCTGAATATCTAAATATGTCGCCTCAATTTCTTTTTGTAAACAGCTCTTTTAACGAATATCTTACACAGTTAACTTGGGTAGTTTTCTTAGTTTGAATATCTGGCAGCGGTGGGATTTCAACCCACACCACGGCAGAACTTGGTGCCTAAAATCAACTCCTAGGACCACTCGGCCAAACTACCAGTAACCATATATAATTTCAGTTTTCTCAAGCCAATACAGCACCAGGCCTGCGTGACTCCAAAATCATATCCGGTTGCTGACATCAATCAGATTTTATTGGATATGTATGCATATGTTCAGGATAAATAGTTACCATCTAAATAAGTTGCATAAATATAATTTTGTATACATCCCTGTGAATAAGTATCCTAGACACTTAGCTTGGGTGGAATTTGAATATCTGGCAGTGGTGGGATTCGAACCCATGCCTCCGAGGAGATCGCTCGGCCACGCTACCTATATATTTTTCCATTTCTCTCAAGCCACAAAGTATCTAAGGTATGATAGATTTCAATTGGAGAAAATGAACTTATATTTAGTCCCCCATGACATCCCAAAACGCAATCAAGAAGTTGAGTTCAATTAAAGATGTATTCGATAGTCATGCCTATATTCTGGATATCTGAATATGTCGCCACAATTTCTTGTTATAGACACCTCTTTTAACGAACATCCTACACAGTTAACTAGGGTAGTTTTCTTAGTTTGAATATCTGACAGGGGTGAGATTCGAACCCACGCCTCCGCAAAGACTGCTGCCTAAAACCACCACATTTGACCACTTACCCACACTACCTGTAAGTCTTTCTTATTAAAGTTTTCTCAAACCAATAAAGCATCAGGCCTACTATATGTTTTAATTAGAGAACATTTACTTATATTTTGTTCCCCACGCGACTCCAAAATCATATCCGGTTGCTGAGTTCAATCAGATTTTATTGGATATGCATGCATATATTCCAGATAAGTAGTTACCATCTAAATAAGTGGCATAAATTTGGTATTATATACATACCTGTGAACGAGTATCCTATACATTTAGCTTGGGTAGTTTACTGAATTTGAACATTTGGCATTGGTGTGATTCGAACCCATGCCTCCGAGGAGATCGCTCGGCCATGCTACCTATATATTTTTTCATTTCTCTCAAGCCACAAAGTATCTAAGGTATCATAGATTTCAATTGGAGAAAATGAACTTATATTTAGTCCCTCATGACATCCCAAAACGCAATGCCAAATGTTCAAATTCAGTAAACTACCCAAGCTAAATGTCTAGGATACTCGTTCACAGGAATGTATACAATACAAAATTTAGGCGACTTATTTAGATGGTAACTACTTATCTGGAATATATGCATGCATATCCAATAAAATCTGATTGAACTCAGCAACCGGATATGATTTTGGAGTCGCGTGGGGAACAAAATACAAGTAAATTTTCTCTAATTGAAACATATAGTAGGCCTGATGCTGTATTGGTTTGAGAAAATTTTAATTATATATGGTTACTGGTAGTTTTGGGCACCAAGTTCTGCCGTGCTGTGGGTTCGAATCCCACCACTGCCAGATATTCAAACTAAGAAAACTACCCAAGTTAACCGTGTAGGATATTCGTTAAAAGAGCTGTCTATAACAAGAAATTGAGGCGACATATTCAGATATCCAGAATATATGCATGACTATCGACTAAATCTTTAATTTCGTTTTGGGATGTCATGGGGGACTAAATATAAGTTCATTTTCTCCAATTGAAATCTATGATACATTAGATACTTTGTGGCTTGAGAGAAATGAAAAATTATATAGGTAGCGTGGCCGAGCGATCTCCTCGGAGGCATGGGTTAGAATCCCACCTATGCCAAATGTTCAAATTCAGTAAACTACCCAAGCTAAATGTCTAGGATACTCGTTCACAGGTATGTATACAATACAAAATTTAGGCCACTTATTTAGATGGTAACTACTTATCTGGAATATATGCATGCATATCCAATAAAATCTGATTGAACTCAGCAACTGGATTTGATTTTGGAGTCGTGTGGGGAACAAAATATAAGTAAATTTTCTCCAATTAAAACATATAGTAGGACTGATGCTGTATTGGGTTGAGAACACTTTAATAATATGTTCTTACAGGTAGTGTGTCCGAGTGGTCTAAGGCGCTGGTTTTTGGCACCAGTCCCTGCAGAGGCGTGGGTGCGAATCCCACAACTCCAGATATTCAAACTCAGGAAACTACCCAAGTTAACTGTGTAGGATATTCGTTAAAAGAGCTGTCTACAACAAGAAATTTAGGTGACATATTCAGATATCCAGAATATATGCATGCCTATCAAATAAATCTTTAATTGAACTCAACTTCTTGATTTCGTTTTGGGATGTCATGGGGGACTAAATATAAGTTCATTTTCTCCAATTGAAATCTATGGTACCTTAGATACTTTGTGGCTTGAGAGAAATGAAAAATTATATAGGTAGCGTGGCCGAGCGATTTCCTCGGAGGCGTGGGTTCGAATCCCACCACTGCCAGATATTCAAATTCCACCCAAGCTAAGTGTCTAGGATACTTATTCACGGGGATGTATACAATACAAAATTTAGGCCACTTATTTAGATGGTAACTATTTATCCGGAATATATGCATGCATATCCAAAAAAATCTGATTGAGCTCAGCAACTGGATTTGATTTTGGAGTCGCATGGGGAACAAAATATAAGTGAATTTTCTCTAATTGAAACATATAGTAGGCCTGATGCTGTATTGGGTTGAGAAAACCGTAATAATATGTTCTTACAGGTAGTGTGGCTTAGTGGTCTAAGTCACTGGTTTTAGACACCAGTCTCTGCAGAGGCGTGGGCGCGAATCCCACCACTCCAGATATTCAAACTCAGAAAACCACCCAAGTTAACTGTGTAGGATATTCGTTAAAAGAGCTGTCTACAACAAGAAATTGACGCAACATATTCAGATATCCAGAATATATGTATGACTATCGAATAAATCTTTAATTGAACTCAACTTCTTGATTTCGTTTTGGGATGTCATTGGGTACTAAATATAAGTTAATTTTCTCCAATTGAAATCTATGATACCTTAGATACTTTGTGGCTTGAGAGAAATGAAAAAAAATGTATAGGTGGCGTGGGTTCGAATCCCACCAATGCCAAATATTCAAATTCAGTAAGCTACCCAAGCTAAATGTCTAGGATACTCGTTCACAGGACTGTATACAATACAAAATTTAGGCCACTTATTTAGATGGTAACTACTTATCCGGAATATATGCATGCACATCCAAAAACTCTGATTGAACTCAGCAACTGGATTTGATTTTGGAGTCGCGTGGGGAACAAAATATAAGTAAATTTTCTCTAATTGAATCATATAGTAGGCCTGATGCTGTATTGGCTTGAGAAAACTTTAATTATATATGCTAATGAGTAGTTTGGCTGAATGGTCTACGGTGTTGGCTTTAGGCACCAACTTCTACCGAGGTGTGGGTTCAAATCCCACCACTGTCAAAATGAGTAGTTTGGCTGAATGGTCTACGGTGTTGGCTTTAGGCACCAACTTCTACCGAGGTGTGGGTTCAAATCCCACCACTGTCAAACTAAGAAAACTACCTAAGATAACTGTGTAGGATATTCGTTAAAAGAGCTGTCTACAACAAGAAATTTGGGCCCATAGTCAGATATCCAGAATATATGCATGACTATCGAATAAATCTTTAATTGAACTCAACTTCTTGATTTCGTTTTGGGATGTCATGGGGGACTAAATATAAGCTAATTTTCTCCAATTGAAATCTATGATACCTTAGATACTTTGTGGCTTGAGAGAAATGAAAATAATATATAGGTAGCGTGGCCGAGCGATCTCCTCGGAGGCGTGAGTTCGAATCCCACCACTGCCAGATATTCAAATTCCACCCAAGCTAAGTGTCTATGATACTTATGGTATCCAGTCAACTCGGCCTAAATACATCTCGGCCTACTTCCAACTCGGCCTAGTTCCAACTCGGCCTAGGTCAACCCAGCCTATGTTTATACCTATCATGTGCGTCTATATTATTGGGCCGAGCTGACCGTATAGTATCACCCATAGCTTTATACGAATGCACATATGCGTACACATGTATATACCTATGGGTGTATTATTAGGCCGAGCCGACACTATAATATCACGATAGGTATATATGAATATGCACATTTAACGGTACATATGAACATAGCTATAGCAATATTATTGGCCTATAGCCAGCACATTTAAACAGGATAAAGATTATCGAGTGTAGTAGGCCTCCCTAGACTTCTCTGGTAGCTACTATACACGATAATCTGTATACTATAATACACGTAGATGGTACTTTTATGATAAAGATTGTCTATGTCTATGTATAATACTTGCGCATTAGTGAAATTAATAGTCACTAATAATTCCGACTGTCTTTTAATAAAGATACGTAAATATTAGTAAATATTAATGGTTCCACCAACAGACAACTAATGCCGGTATAATACGACTGGTATAATAGGGATCTCATATTTCCATTTCATCGATTTTGGAAGAAATGTTCCAAAATCAAGGCTATAGAAATATGAGATTCCCGATTATTCCAGGCTTTCAGCCAGGCAAAATATCGTGTACTGATAAATTGTGAAAAATGTGCGGTATAGGCTATTACTAAGATAAAAATGGTTGATACGAAGATCTGATTAGTCGAGACTCGCAACGTTTATTTAGCATTAAGCGACTGCATGGTTATAATGTTTTACAGCCACAGTCCATAATTGCGCTGTCTGTATGATTATAGATGACAATTGGAATTATGGACATTGCTATTTATACCACTGAGTGTTTTTCCTTGGGCTATTGGATTAATGTCTTCCTTTAGGCCTGTTTCTAATTATATGCATATTTATTTTCTTTCAGTATGTGAATCAAGAAGTGGCACGTGGTTCTAAACTTCGAGGTGGTTGCCATACATTACATCCCAGAAATATACATTATAATATCAAGACACTTTATCTTTTATAGGGTTGCATCATACACGTTGTAATATATTACACTTAGGGTTAAACCGGTATTTATAACAACAATACAAGACGCTCAATCGTGTGCAAATTATTTATTATAATAACAATGATAATTATGATATTTTGATTATGATAACCGAATTAGCGAGTTATTTATGAAGTAAGGAGAAACTTGTTGAGTATTTTGAAACTAAATTGGCTGAGAGCTGATGCTGCCTATATGGTAGCATAAAGGTTTCAGTCAAATTGGTTTTCAAAATATTCAACATTTTCCACGTAATGGTAGCTGTGGGCCTTGAGATACGGGAATTTACGGGAATGGTAGCATAAGGTTGCAGTCAAATTAGTTTCAAAATATTCATCATTTTTCACGTTTGAGATACAGGAATTTACGGGAATGGTAGCATAAGGTTCCAGTCAAATTAGTTTCAAAATATTCAATATTTTCCACGTACGGCTAGCTGTAGGCCTTGGAATTATTTAATAATGTACAGTAAGCCAAAATGATGATAGACGATATATTATGATGTATGAGGAACAGAAATGAAAGATGGTAGCGATATAAGATGTGACATTGAATGTTTTAACCCTTATGTACAGATTATGTAGATATCACAGATGTTTCTTTTATCAAGTAGGCTAAGGAATAATGTTGAATATTTTCTAACTAATTTGATTGACAGACGTTATATACATTACACATATTATCACAGAAGATGTCATGGCTGGTAAATTTCCTACACATTGTATTGCCATTTTAACACGCGTATATCAGCCATAAACGGCTACTGCAGTGGTCATGAGAAATGTCGATTTACAGACCAATAGAAGATTAGTCTTGAAAATTTAGCACTGGAATGACTGCCTCGATAACTGAACCAGACATTTCAGTGGTCAATTTTCAAAAATAGTATTCTCTTGGTCTGCAAATCACCATTTTCGATGAGAAAATTGAAGTTAAGAATGTTCCAGACAAATTAGTTTCAAACCATACCGGCACCATCAAAGTTGTGCAAGCACCAAGAAGCTTTTTTGCATCTTTGTTCGTCATCCTACTCTGCTTATATTCCTCCCACGCTTCACATAACTTGTTCTGACACTTTCTGTACACTTTTCTCTGCCTCCTCGTTAACTTCTCACCACGTACAAGCTTTGTAAGTCAACCAGTTTCGCTTGCTGGTGGAGCAGCTCTACTAAAACGTAAAACTGAAGGCTGCCATGCTTTGCTGCACGATTCAGCATAGCGTGCCAACCTTCCACATCATTGTTCGTTCTGACGAGCTGATTGTAGATGCTCCATGTTGCAGGGTCCACGTCCTGTTAACAATCCACGTATCATATATGTTGTGAGCCTTACCAGTGGAACAGTCGTGGCTTTGGCATGGAGTTGCCTGTTAACAAAATAACAAAATATTAATGGTAATGAGTCAATGATGATGATGATGGTGATGATGATGATGATGATGATGATGATGATGATGATAACGATGATGATGTATAGTTAAACATGTAGTTGATGCTGATGCGGTGGTGGTGGTGGTACTGCTGCTGCTGCTGATGATATAAGCCCAACTTCCTGAATCTTACAGAATCAGACATAGTGACAGAGACAGATATGCACTGCAGCAGACACACGCATATATCTCCTGGGTGGGCCAGCAAGACGGATGGACGGCAAGACGGATGGGCAGACAGACACACACGCACCCATGCACGTTAACAATAGTAAGCCTATATACCAAGACCACCAAATTATTTTTACATACCTGAACATGTCTACAATATGTTCTGATGGCAGGAAGAGAAGCACCATTAACAGCCGGCAATATTGTCTTGTCGCAATATCATCTCTGAATAATAATAATAATAATAATAATAATAATAATAATAGAAAACGTTATTTGACTTAGAGGGCCCACCTCTAGCTAAGACCCACCCACACTTCGCCGTGACTATCAATTTCATGAAAACTATACAAGTAAGCTGTTGAATATTTTGTAACTAATTTGACTGGGTGCTGTTGCTGCCTATGCCTATATAGTTTTAAAATATTCAACAGAATATATATTAAATAGTAAAGACATACAATTCATACAACAAACAATAGTCCGTTAGTTTTATGTTTGTGACTGGCCAAATAGAATCATTTATGACTTAATAATTATTAAGTTATTCTACACGCGTGGCTGATTATGATGTCATATGATTTCAGATGATAGATGGATACTATGGAATGGTCTATTACTGAAAATACCTTTCTCTGTCAAGTAGGTGGTAATTTTATTCATATCAAAGCATTCATATTATTTTTTAAAAGTATTTTAAGTGATTCTGCATGATAGGCCCTATACATGCTTTTTACGGGAACAGTGACAACAATCGTGAGTTTTTGCATTAAAAAGCCCATTATTATTATTATTATTATTATTATTATTATTATTATTATTATTATTATTATTATTAATGATGATGATGATGATGATGATGATGATGATGTTGATGATGATGATGATGATGATGTTGATGATGATGATGATGATGATGATGAGGATGATGATGATGATGATGATGATGATGATAGACAGACATCCACATGCGGATAAACACGCGCAACTGCCTGCCACTCCCCTATCTCGAAGTCCATGACAACTTTGGTCACCTGGGCATCTGTAAGTAGCTTATTCACAGCATCCATTACTAACTCATAGACAATGGTCCGACGTCCTGACATGAGTACGAATGCTAGAGGTACCTGCTTGCAGGCTGTACCATGCTTGATGAAACTGTGGATGGACCACAGCTGAGTAAACGGTTTGCTGACAACTTTGAAGGTCGCATCCACATACCAGACCTTGGCATTTGATAACACATGGAGCATCTCCACGGTGGCGAAGATGGGGTGTCTGTAATCGGCACCGCGAATGTCTCATTGCAGAAAGTTATCCGGAACCCACGCCATATCAATTTCAAAGCCTGCTGTCTTTGGCTCTGGAAGACGATGTCCGGCACGGAAATGATTAAGTATCCGTTCAAGTAGATCTATTCCCTGTAGGGCATCGATAGGTTCATTTCTATCAGTACGTACATCTGCCAGAACGTTATTGATGATAGTCTTTGCCTGACGTAAACATATCTCCTACGCCTCGTTCATTGATGGCTGCTCTAACTTTGGTCGCAGTTGTTATGCCAGCAGGAGCTAGATGCTGATGTGCTAGTGGACCTAATAAATAATAATAATAATAATAATAATAATATCAAAATTAAATTCATTATAAAAGATGTTGATCTTGTTGATTATAAATGGTGATGATGATGATGGTATGATGATGATAAATAGTAATGCCGACGACGACGATATCAAAATTAAATTCATTACAAAGATGTTGATCGTGTTGATTTTAAATGGCGATGATGATGATGATGATATGATGGTGATGATAATAGTAATGCCGATGACGACGATATCAATATTAAATTCATTACAAATATGTTTATCTTGCTTATTATTAATGGCGATGATGATATGATGATGATAATAATAGCAACGATGATGATGATGATGATGATGATGATAACAGATAGCATACCTGGTTGGAAGTTATCGCCTTTCTGGACCACTGTAGCCCTGCACCAAAGGCTCTTTGACTGGATACTGCATCTCCACAAGTTCACCTTTTTTCCCTGCGTTTTATCATGTAACTGTATCCTGCGCTATCCATCAGCATCTTTGCACGCCGTTGTGTTCCGCTATTCACTACCTCATACGTTGTTACTACTTCTGCTGCTTCAGCGTGTATCGGTATCGGATCCTCTAATTGTTCTCCTCGTGTCGGGAAGGTGTAATTATAATTGATTCCAGATTGAACGTAGCGGTTGAATCTGAAGGCGTTGGCGATCGTGGAGATGCTGGCGATCGTGGAGGCATTGGCGATCGTGGCGGCGTTAGCGATCGTGGAGGCGGTGGCGATCGTGATGGCGGTGGTGATTGTGGAGGTGTTGGCGATCGTGGCGACATTGGCGATCGTGGAGAAGCTGGTGATCATGGAGAAGCTGGCGATCGTGGAGAAGCTGGCAATGCTGGGGATCCAATTTGCATGGGTGATCGTGGTGATCCTGATGTTGATGATAATAACATGGGAGTATGTGGTGAAGATAATAGCAATGAAATCGGTGATGACAGGATTGAAGTTGGTGATGATGGCATTATAACTGTGCTGTGAAGGATGGGACGAAAATCATCTTCGTCATATGTAGGAATTGTCTCCCCTTCAATATCAGCAGCCATCTGATGCATTTCCGCTAGGCGCGCTGTCTCTTCTGATGGTTCGAACACATCATCATCTGTAATCTCCAGACATTCATCGCACTGCCAATCTAATGATGTTCCACTAGCTAAAGCCGCATGATAAACTGCCTGCGTGATGTTAGTTCCGCATATACGATGCTGCCACCTACCACATGGTTCACACAACAAACATTGGTGCCTGTTAGTTACAGGCCTACCACACACGATACACAACTCTGCCATATCATTCAGAAAACTAACATATATCACTTGGAGAAATAATTTACGTAAAAACTGTAAAATCTAAGATCACGATTTCAGATTTACGAGGTTATCGAGTTACGAATTTCAGGAAACATTTAACAATTAAAATGTGTGACTTACCTTTATACTTGATGGCCTATTATTCTCTGAGTAAATGTCAAAATCTCTTAAGCAACATGAAAGCATTTTCGTACACAGCCGCCCCATAGCCTGACACAGGTGGTAATGGATTAAGTTATTTAAAGTATTTGATTGACCATTACACGCATGTAAAGTTTGATGTATTTCAAATGTCACATGCAATACAGTATTTTAAAAACGATAACCTTTTAAGATGACAAGAAAATATGACTTTAAGCATACTCACCCACTCATAAAAATATGCATAATAGACATATAGCCTGTAGCGTCTAACATGGAAAAATATCTGGTGGTCAATTATGTTTGACTAATTTTCTTATACCCGTATTTTAAACTAGATTGTTTCCATGCACCCACTGTTATGCTTGCCACTGGTAGCGGCTACATAAAAATAGTAAGGTATTCAATCATTACAAAGAGTGTTTAATCGCCCGACTAAGGTAGTGGTCATCAAAGTAAAGGTTACCCAAAGTGTTAATCAGACAAGCACGTGCCTGTGTATTGAACCCGGTGCTTTTATCATAACGCACAGGCGGCTAAAACTTTTGGTAAATTTAAGCATAGACGTGCCACCTATATCAGTCAGAACAGGCCACCATCTAAGTGTGGACCACCGCATTTAAGCAGATGGTCGTAATGATAACGATAGAATAATGTGTTAGCATAGATAATAGGTAGGTGGTCTTATTGCTGGGTGAATATAAGTATGTTCTTGAACATTTACCATAATGGGCAATATAAGCAGTTAGTAGCTGGTCGCACATAATATGAGTATAGGAATGCACTTGTCTTAATGGACCACCCAGTCAGGTGGTCTTAAAAGTTGTTGGATGATTATATAGTAGGCAGTTGTATTAACGGACCACCTAAGCAGGTGGTCTTAACAATAACTGTTGGCAGATTGTATAGTGGACAACTGACTTTACGGATCACCTAAGTATGTGGTCTTATAATAAGTTTGGTTGATCGTACAGTGGTCATGCACTTGTCTTATCAGACCACCCAAGCAGGTGGTCTTAACAATAGTTGTTGGATGATTATATAGTGGTCAGTTGTATTAACGGACCACCTAAGCAGGTGGTCTTAACAATAATTGTTGGCAGATTGTATATTGGACAATTGTCTTTACGGACAACTAAGTATGTGGTCTTACAATAACTTTGGTTGATTGTACAGTGGTCATGCACTTGTCTTAACAGGCCACCCAAGCAGTTGGTCTTAACAATAGTTTGTGGCTGATTACATAGTGGCCAGTTAGTTCACTGATTGTAATCACATGTCCATCTCATCGTACGTCACATCATACGTCGGCAATGAGTATAAGGTACAAGCGAGAAAGAATAAAAAACGGGAATAAAAATTAATTAAATGTCAGTTAAAAAGCAATAATCGGCCTATCAATGAATGACTACGTCTAGGCCAACTTGACTTTTATTCAATCGGGCCGACTTGACTTTTTATTCTAGGCCGAGTTGACTAATTTAAGTAGGCCGGGTTGGCAACTGGGCCGACTTGACTGGAATTCATACTTATTCACGGTGATGTATACAAAGTGCTATTTATGCCACTTATTTAGATGGTAACTATTTATCCGGAATATATGCATGCATATCCAATAAAATCTGATTGAACTCGACAACCGGATATGATTTTGGAGTCGCGTGGGGAACAAAATACAAGTAAATTTTCTCTAATTGAAACATATAGTAGGCCTGATGCTGTATTGGCTTGAGAAAACTTTAATTATATATGCTTACAGTTAGTTTGGCTGAGTGGTCTAAGGCGTTGGTTTTAGGCACCAACTTCTGCCGAGGGGTAGGTTCAAATTCTATGCTGCCAGATATTCAAACTAAGAAAACTACCCAAGTTAACTGTGTAGGATATTCGTAAATAGAGCTGTCTACAACAAGAAATTGAGGCGACATATTCATATATCCAGAATATTTGCATGACTATCGAATAAATCTTTAATTGAACTCAACTTCTTGATTTCGTTTTGGGATGTGATGGGGATTAAATATAAGTTCATTTTCTCCAATTGAAATCTATCGTACCTTAGA
>JAVVLW010000672.1:0-25000 GCA_034401795.1 Chaetoderma sp. LZ-2023a
GATGGCTGTCTGTACTTGGGACTTATGATTTCTCAATCCAACATCGTAAAGGGATACATCACGGAAATGTTGATGGATTGTCCCGTCAGTCCCATAGGTGTAACTGTAGCAACTGTCCAGATTGCACTGGAGCTGCTGCTAGAGTGAATTCTGACTTGTGCGGTGAAAGAGAGTTTCAGGGAACTAAATCTTCAACAATTGTGTTGTAGCAGAATTTAGAAATCCAAAATAATGAAACTGTGTTGAAACATATCGAGTCAGATGGTGTCAATGGCGACATAGGTGCCGTGGATATAGCTGTTGGTTTAGATGGATGGACACACGAGCAGCTATTGCAGTTGCAACATGAAGACCATGCTAAAAGGTTTATGTTAAACTGGATGGAGAAATCAGAAGTATGCCCAGATTGGAACGTGGTTGCCACTAAGAGGGCATAAATCAAATCATTAAGGGTACAGCGATCAGTTCTAAAAGTATGCGATGGCATACTTTATAGAAAGTAAATTATAGATGGAGTTACCCCAGTCATAGATCAGATTATCACACCAAAACCGATTCGGAAACAGATTCTCTTTCAACTACACAATCAGAGAATTGTTGGTCATATGGAAATCAGCAAGACCATCCAGGCAGTGAAAAACCCGGTTTTACTGGCGAAAATTTAAGAGGGATATCGCTTGGTTGTGTCTGTGATGAAAGAAATGTGCAATGTGTAAACCTAGACTTAGACCACACAAAGCTCCATTACATCAGATTCCAGTAGGAGCTCCTAATGAGCATATTGTCTGTGATATTATTTGTTCTTTACCTCAAACCACCTCTGGAAATGTATATATCCTGGTGGTAGCTGATTATTTCATGAAATACACTGAAGCATATGCAATCCCAGATCAAACCGCGTCAACTGTAGTGGATAAGATAGTCACTGAATGGATTTGTAGATAGGGTGTGCCACTTTCTATTCACACTGATCAGGGATGTAACTTTGAATCTCACTTATTCAAAGGGATATGTAACTTACTTGGGACACATAAAAGATGCACCACCCCTTGCCGACTGCAATCTGATGGGCAAATAGAATGAATGAATCGCACACAATTTTAATCAAATTTTTATCAGATTCTCGACATGACTGGGATGATCACTTCCCATATCTACTCATGGCCTATCGTGCAACTATGCATGATAGTACTGAATGCACCCCCTAATTGTATGACTTATGGATATGAGATCAATCTTCAAGTCGATCTAATGTTCGAGTCTCCAGCTTCTAATAAACATAACCCAGAATGTCCTGTAGAATATGTTCAGTGGGTTAAGGATTTTCTAGACGAAAACATGCACGGAAAGCTCTAAAATATCAGCTGAACGTCAAAAACGGTATTATGATCGGAATGCTGAAAACAACGGTTCTAAAACCAGGGCAGTTGGTACCCTCCATGTGCTAAAGGCCCTTTGGTACACATTTGGATAGGACCATATCGGGTGTTGGACAAAATCACGGATGTCACTTACAAAATTCAATGTGAAAAGGACGAGCCATGGAGAGTACACGTGGATCATTTGAAAACATATTATGATGAGTCTCTGGAACATCAGCATTAATATCATTATATGATTCTAGACTTAAAAGCATTAAATGTAATAAATGGATATGTGTATTTTGCTACTGAATAACAGAAGAGTAAAATTGGGTTCAATTTGATATGTTTCAGAAATGGCAAACCTAAAGGAAACTGTCGTGGCTGATAATGCGATATTGGCTGAAATGATAGGTATGAGATTTTGTCGCCAATCGAAGAAGATGTGTTAGCATTAGATGACCCGGGAGATATTGATTCCTTAATTGTTCAATCAACTGTGTCTGTTGGAAAGTGTGCCATCGATGCACCTCGAAGTCTGCAGGGATGAACCAAAACCGACAACCGGTATTTGTGTAGGGTGTTGTCATGAGAGAAGGACTTCACCGTGATGAGGCACTAGAAAGAGATTCACGTGAAAATGTGTCCTGTGGGTGGTTTGGCGTGCAGCAAATGGAAGCGGCCCTACGACATTAGCAGGAGACAAGCATGCTGAGCTATTTCCTCCACCAGAAGTAATCAGAGAGGCGACGAATTTTAAGCATCTGCCACAGAATCGGTTCTGCGATGTAGCTTTTATCGACCCTAACCAATTGTGTAGTCCGTCAGCCTTTCGGGAGGAGTGATGCGGGAAAGGGGAGCCACATTGATGAGTAGTCCAATACCCTCGAAAAGTCATGTCATGTCAGTACCGGCAATACGAAGCCAGACCTTGTCAGTAAGGAGGTGCCTCCTGTACAACTTGCTAAGAGCCAGACAGATCTCCCAGATGGTCATGACCAGTTAATTTCCTTGATCATGAAGTCTAAAGATCAACAGAAGTGATGGCGTGAGATGGAGGAGGCTGCAAAGAAGAAATTGAAGAGGATTGAGGCTAAGATCCTGACTGACACGTGCTAAAATCAAAGAAGGTGAGGTGTCCGAGCTCAGAGAGAAGTTGAAGCAGATGGCAGAAAGTCGCAAGGATCAAAAGTGTGTAAGGCAGAGCCCAGTACACCACCCCGAAGATGCGACAACGCACGTTGGTTCGCTTTCTCGCAATATCTCGCCCGTACGATGATGCACGATGGAACGATAGAGTTCCCATGTCCGTTTAGTGTTCATCCTAACATCCCAGAAGAATAAGTCCGTGGAGCAACCTATTCAACCTGAAGACTAAGTATCAATTTCAAGTAATTATACCATTAAGCTGTTATTTATCTCGACACTAACACGACTGCTAAGTCAGCTGGGGTGGATTCAGGTTAACCAACACCTCGCTCACGTCTCCTTCTCTTCTTGTCAGTCAGAAATCATTTTTATTTTCATGGAAATTAGTCTCTGATAACTCATGGCTGTTTACTTTAAAATTGTAATTTTATGGAAGATAGGGGTCGGGACCAGGTGTTCCCACTCACCTGTCATAACGGTATGATGTCGGGGGCAATTGGCGAATGTCAGAGAGCAGCTGGTGGGAATTGAGCCACTACCCCCTATCCCTCTCTGATTTCGATCAATTGTTTCAGGATATAAATTTATCAGGGGCCAATTTCCGTCTTATAGGGTCAATTTAGTAATTTTCTTTTATTCTTTTGGGGAAATCTCTGGCACATCATGTCTGATTTCTCCATCATCACAACTTTATGACAAACATGGGGCAGGAATGTGCCGCTCCTACTCACTTGTCATAACGTTCTGATGATGGAGGCGGTTGCTGCGTATCAGGGAGCAGCTGGTGGGCGTTGAGCCACTACCCTCTGACTCCCTGACCTATGAAACTTTTAAATATTTATTTTATGAGTAGGGGTTAGGGGTGGCAATAACTTTTATGTGATTGTGCTGAGAGACTCTTGTGCTGTCTGTGGAAGGGCATTGCTAGGGGTTGGTCACAACCACTGGGAATGGTTTGCCTAGACATTCAACATTTGGTAAATTTGATGAAATTATTGTAGCCTGTGATATTTTAGTAGTCAGAGAACTTTTGAAAACGATGTGGTTCTAAAATGTTTTAAACTCTGGCGATTGGGTTGGTGAGTTTTGATCTGTGTTCATTGACATGCTGGAGCCCTAGCTGGAAGTTGATGGGAATGAGCCATCTTTCTCGCAAGCTAGAACTGCAACATGTCAATCTACTGGAAACTGAATATGGGGGACAGGGGCTGGGACTGGGCCTATCCCACTCTCCTACTGTATTCAGCACGCAGTAACAGATCAACATTCGTATAAGTCAATGGTATTCAGATTTTGACATAATTTTCTATTTTTGGAGTTGCTTTCATCATTATATTCTAAGGGGATTCTTGTAGATTGCACAAGACTGTATATTGATAGCTAATTGTACAATTTTTATGGATATAGTGTCACCTGGCAAAGTGGAAGTTTTATGACATTTTTATACCTACCATCCTGTCAGACCCACTTATGGCACGGATTCGTGTATATTTTGTAGATACTATATTATACCTAGATTGAAATTGTATCTATTGTGATTTTCTCTGTGATAGATGATCAAGGTTTGTACGCCTTGCTGAGTTGGAATCGCATGCTATTTTCGTGACCTTCAACGATGAACGTTAATGAATTCTATGACCTCATAGGATCAATCTCTTGTCCAAAAGTCAAATTAGTCCCAAAATATTCTGCATTATGTCTCTATCTTCCAGCAAATTAGTTTCAAAATATTCTTCAGAATATTTTTTATCTTTCAGAAAATTAGTACAAAATATTCACCAGTACATCTTTTGTCCTTCCGAATATTCCATATATATTCAATGAAGTGTTTACGTTAAATACCTGTAATGCCTGTTTGTAATATATTTTCCCATTTACTGTATTCAGCATTTTTATATAACTTCTCCATGATGCGTATGACGAAGATCTGACAGTTTTTATTTTTTTATCTTTGCATAAAGACACATGTGACACTTATAGTGGTAATGGTGTGGATGTCACAGGAGTTACAATGTTCTTAAGTTGTGTGTGTGTGTGTGTGTGTGTGTGTGTGTGTGTGTGTGTGTGTGTGTGTGTGTGTGTGTGGTGTTTTAACCCCACACCGGGGAGTGCTGCGGTGGGTCTTTATCTAACCTGGTCATATTAACCCAGCCCTAGTGTCTTACCTAGTTTCGAAATTTCAGGTAAGTTCTAGCGAGGTCTTTTGAGCGAGATTTGAACCCAGTCTGCAGCCTGGGAACGCTATGCAATTCCACAACTCTATCGATCGACCCACCGCAACACTACTAAGATCTCGCCTGTTAGTAATCTTATCTCTGAGCATGAGTTGTGCAATCGCTGTTACGCACCAACACAGCAATGTGTGAACCCATAGCTTATCAGCTATAATAATGCATACATAGTTAATGCGATGCATACATGGCCGAGACAGTTAATGCGGAACAGCTTATGAAACCATATCAGCTGTAACGGTAATAGCTTATGAAACCATATCATCTGTAACGGTAATCAGCAATTATCGTTGCATTGACATTTTTCAAGAACCTAAACATTAATACTCGTTAATTGTTCCAAATCATTATAAGCGGTGTTGCTGCAGTGCTTGATTAAAATGCTTGATTAAAAGTGCTCAATTATGACGTTTGCAAATTTGATTCCAACTTTGCTGAAGTAGCTCAAAAAGAGCGTATTTTAACTATGCCCGCTATCTCATTGCCCTATACACATCGACGCTAGTGGAGAGGGCCTTGCATATTGTTTGTGAGTCAATCTGTCAGTCTGTTCATGGCTATATCTCGCAAAAATATTGCGTGATTTGTCCGAAATTCTAACCCTTCATCCCCGAGCTTGCTAAGAGCTTCCAGAATCTCAATTTTAACCAGTCATACAACCATGACAAATACGATGTTGACTATTTTGAAATGTATTTGACTGGAATATGTTACCGCTATAGCCGTCAAAATATTCAACAGTCTTTTTATCAAATTGTAAATAAATTTTCATATTTAGTCTTTCTGGTTCTGCGCAATATTGTGAAATCGCTGATATGTGTTATCTCGAAGTGACGTCAAGATCGAGAGTGCTGATAGCGCGGCAACCTGTGAATACATAACTTATCAGCTTTATTTACTAACACATACATGGCCGAGAGAGTAAGTGCGTTGTATTATTCACTTTTAAAATTGTAAAATCACAGGTTCAAGTCTCGCTATTAGCAAAAGGTAAACATGTCTCCAATTACTCTTTACCCGTAAGATATCACATCAAGACCAACTCGCACAGTCATTGAAAGTCACGAATAACTGCTACGCATTACCACCTAATTAGACGCAGCATCCATTGGTATACCGGCGATCATACACGCACAACATTATGTGTAAACACTCAACTATGTGTGAACGCTCATCTACAAACAATATTACAGACAATGGGCTGGCCTGAAGAGCTATGGTCATGCATGCATGATGTAGGCTGTGCGGCGCAACGAGAAAAAGTACCCCGGGCCATTGCGTGATATGGACAACTATGCAGATCGAAATCTTGAGAAATGGAGGAGAAGCTCAGGGTTCCCAACATTCCGCTCGTCATTTCCACTAACATGCCTTACGTGTTATCCGATGACTGTGATAGCGATGGACAAACTCTTCAAGTATATGAATTATTTAGAAACGGTTTGCAGTTTTGATGTAGATGCTGCTATCGAGTTGGAACAAGAGTGGAAACAAGAAATAATGCAGTGGTAACTTGCACTACTCCCACATATCAGCTCCTGAACATCGACCACATCTCACACATGTAGCGCAGCAATGATACTAATACATGGCCGAGGTAGTTAAGTCGTTAGATCCACGTTTTTGTGTTTATTGGCAAACTAAAAATCACAGGCTCAAATCCCACTTTTAGCATTTGTGGGTAACTCGGCCATTTCTGGTCCGATTTTAAAATGGTGAACAGTTTTGAAATTCTCGCTTCGAAACAAGAAATAATCCAGTGATTCTCGCCCACCAACCTCTCAATGCGCGCTACTCCCACGTATCAGCTCCTGAACATCGACCACATCTCACACATGTAGCACAGCAATGAGAACACATAACTTATCAGCTTTACATATTGATACATGACCGAGGTAGTTAATGCGTTGGATCTTTATGTTTATTAGCAAACTTAAAATCACAGGTTCAAATCTCACTATTAGCACTTGTGGATAACTCGGCCATTTCTGGTCCTATTTTAAAATGGTAAACAGTTTTGAAATTCTCGCTTCATTCCGGTCCTGATTCGTACCAAGAACGGCGAGAATAAAGTGATTTCTCGGTACACTATAAGCATACACTCTCTTACACATAGTCTCCGTCGGTATCACATGACACGACGGGCCACCCACAGGCACTGATCGCCTTGTGACACCACACATAATAGGGTCTGAACGCCCATTTAGAGACAGGCATCCACAGGGACACACGCCATGATTACTGTTGCACAGCTTCACGCTGTGGCAAAGCAATTCAGCCTTAAAGGCTACTCTAAGGCCAAGAAAGCCGACCTGCTCCAGATGATCGGACAGGTCCGTGCCGAGGAGTAGCAGAAGCGACTCTCCCGAGCAATGAAGACAGGAAGGTTTCCAGCACATACCAAAGATGATCCTTGGAATCCCCACAAGAAAGCGCAGCAGATGCGTGAGCTTCGTCTGTTGGACGAGGAGGTGACTGCTAGCTTGCGAGCCAAGACTGTAGTGAGGTGGAGGGCGGACCATCCACTGGAGCACTTACCTCTCCTATGCAGGATCACTAACCGAGTGATTAGGGGGCCGAGGTCTGAACCCTTAGCCGGTGCATGGGGCGAGAAGGCGAACACATTCTCGACCAGCGTCTCGGCGAAAGGGAGACAGATGATAGAGGACGCCAGTCAGTATGTTGGACATTCTTCCGAGGTCTAGAAGGAGACCTCACAGGCCAGATCATGCAAAACATCCAGCAGACAGTCCAGAATGCTTTCTACCTCCGCTACACCCATACCTATCGCATCCGTAACATCGAAGACGGTAGGGTGATGCTCCTCCACAAGAATGAGCCAGGGAGCCAGTGGCTGAACACGATAGGAGCAGCTCAGGACTGGGTGGCAGCAAAAGAGCAAGCCCGCCTCGACACAGACAATAACGATCGACACAGCACCAAGTGGGCTTTCGTTCGATCAATCAACGTTGAGGTCAGGGCCATCATCGACCGCCAACCTCTGCTTTGGACAGGCCTCTCCCAGACAGGCTATGACAGAAGAAGAGTATGACTGCCCTCGACACCTACAGGGACAACATGTGTCTCTGGCGATGTCTAGGAGTCCACCGAGGAGCGAGAGCTGATAAAAGTACAGCTCCTGCACGATAGCTTGCCACCCGGTTCTATGGCAAGACAGTACCTGATGTCCGCAAGACCTCGCTGGATCAGCTGGACAAGGTTGAGTTCTTTGCCAAGATCGGGATTCACATCTATGAACCAACCGAAGAGGGCACCTGGCACATGATCAGGAAAGCGGCTCACTACCGTGACACCATGGCCATCGGAGTGTGGGACAACCATGCCTTCTACATCAAGAACATCTCCAAGCTGGCACATACACTAGTCTGCAGTCACTGTCAGCAGTGGTTTACAAAGGCATGCCATCTTCAACGCCACGCTGATCACTGTACAGGAGGCAAAACAAAAATTGTATGTCCTGGCGAGAAGGTTGAGGCGTATGAGAAAGCCTTCTATCCGCCCCAACCATCTGGTTCAGCGGCTACTCGTTGTATGAGTATGAGTCGAGAAACAGAGGTGTACATATACACCATGTAGAGTGTTGGCACGGTGGCGAGCGTTGGATAGAGGGTGCTCCCGTAGATGGTTATGATCCGACCACCAACACCGTTTACCAGTTCCATGGCTGTCACTAGCATGGGTGTCCACAACACCAGCGGGGTGAGGATGCCGAACAAAGATACCACAAGACAGTCCTGAGAGAGGAGAAGCTGAGAGTGTCTGGATGCATGCTTGTGGTACAGTGGGAGTGCTGTCTAAAACGCTGTCCAAGCGCACCTAAACGAGTTTGGACTGCCCCATACCCACACTTCATAGTTTACAACTTCGAAATACTCCTAGATGGTATCAAGACTCATCATATGGAGACGCTCACGATCGAGAGTACTCACATACCTATCTCTATGTCAGTTGGCTGCTCCTTAGAGGGCGCCACGTGTGAGCCCACTCACCTCTCCAATCCTGATCCCAAAGAACTGATCAGAGAGTTCATGCTGGTGATCCAACGGCGAGCATCTCTAATCCTGACAAGGGTTAGGGCACAGTATGTACCGACAGACCTGGACAAGCTCCCAAAGTGACAGCAGCGACTAAGCAATGAGTGGTGCGACCAAGTGCCTGTACTGGGGTTCGACTCTGGGCGGTATGAACTGAACCTCATCAAGAAGTACTTTGTTGATGAGCTGACTGACAGTACAGGCACAGTGAAAGTCGCCAAGAAGGCTAGTCAGACCATGTTCCTCATAACACATGAGCTACAGTTTCTCGATGTGCTGAACTACCTCGGCCCAGGAGTCTCGTACGAGGTATGGGTCAAGGCTTACGGGTGTACACAGCAGAAGAGCTGGCTTCCGTATGAATGGTTTGACACACACGAGAAGCTCAACTATCCAGGGCTTCCTGACTACTCAGCATGGACATCTAAGCTAAAGGGTGGCTACCTCTTGACGCGAACAGTGTGGAAACAATGTAATCAGACATTCAGCGAGCACGGAATGCGGACATTCGCCAATTGGCTGCGATACTACAACAACCTGGACGTCAGTCCATTCATCGAAGCCCTAGAGCAGATGCGGGAGTTCTACACAGAATGAGAAATAGACATCCTCAAAGACGCGGTGTCTCTCCCAGGTACCTCCTACGTGGAACCGCTCAGCACATGCCGGATGTTAGCCTCTACTCTCCAGGCAAGGAGGCCTACGAGATGCTGAAGGACGCGGTTGTTGGAGGGCCCAGCATCATGTTCACCCGATACCACGAGGCCGGTGTGACTCGAATCCGCCAGAGTGAGCATGTCTGCCAATGTCTACTCGGCTACGACGCAAATGCTTTGTACCTGTCAACGATGGCCAAAGAGATGCCATGTGGTACGGAGAAAGTGCGCCATTGGTTCAGTGCCAGTGGGGTAGCTAGCTTTAAGGTGGCTCTCCTAGCAGGGAGCTGGTTTGGGTTTGCTGAGGTGGACATAGAGGTCCCCAAGGCTCTGTGGACAAAGTTCTAGGAAATGCCTCCTCTCTTCTATAACTGCGAGATTCCGGTAGAGGCAATCTCGTCTGAGATGCTGACATATCTAGGTCCAACAGGGAGGAAGCGGCCCACCACCCAGATGCTGGTCGGTTCCCTCTCTGGCAAGAAGCGGCTGCTGTACGCCCTGACCATCAAGTGGCCTGGAGATCACTGCTGTATACAGCACCATAGACTATGAGCCCAAGCGCTCATTCGAGTGGTTCGTGGAGAATGAGCCCGCCGCTCGGGAGATGTAGATAAGAGCAAAGCACTCTTGGCAGGTCTCTTCAAACTCCTTGGCAACAGTGCCTATGGGAAGCTCATCGAGGCCCTAGAACGTCATAGCAACACCAGCTTCACGAAGGATGAACGCGTGGTAGACAAGGCCCTGCGTAGTGCATGGTTCGAAGATCTTGAGGAGATCGGTGAGTCATACGAGCTCCAGAGTCGCAAGCCGAGAATCACTATTCGAAGGCCCTTCCAGTTGGGGATAGCCGTTTATGATCTCGCGAAGCTGCGAATACTGGAGTTCTACTATGACTTCCTCGATCGCTACGTAGCTCGTGACAGCTTTGCGTACCTGCAGATGGACACTGACTCTGCGTATATCGCTATAGCAGGCTCCAACCTCGACGACATCATTCGCCCTGAGATGCGAGCAGAGTACCAGGCTCATAAGCGGGACTGGCTAGCTAGGGACAAATGGTCTGGACGGACTCCGGGACTATTCAAGTTTGAAGGCTCTCGTGGCATCGCTCTCTGCTCCAAATGCTACTACGTGGAGAGCCCAGCTGCAAGTAAGTGCTCGGCTAAGGGAATGTCAAAGTGACAGAATGAGGTCTCTTGGCAGAGGTTCTACAGTGCCCTAGATGGCGGGGTGGTCATAGCTAAAAACCGAGGCCTACGCATGCGCAACCAGAGTATGGTGACATATGCGCAGGAAAGACTTGGACTCTCCACTTACTATGATAAGCGCCATGTGCTGCCAGATGGGGTCCATACCGAGCCCATCGAGTATCATGTTAGCACCCTAGGGGGTGGTAGCTGTGTGTCATCAGGGACTAGCTGAAGCTCTTCTATGACAAATGGTCGCATAGGCACTCCGTGCTGGCATGCCAGGTAGTACAGTGTAGGCCACCCCTCCGCCTCCACATATCTATCAAGCCTGTGAACACCTATCGACCAGTTAGGATCCGTTGCACGCCGTCGACCACCTTCCAGCTCACCAGACTCATACAGGTACCGAAACAGAGCATCAGGTGGTAGGCACTCCTCTCCCTTGTTCACTCCTCTAGAGCTGTGACCAGCAGAGTGTCTGATAGCCTCTACCGGCTTATCCCAATTAGCCTAGTAACCTCAACATTGGATCTCTCCACCACAGCAGGCAGCCCTCTCACCCATACTCTAGACCGTTCACTCGGCATGGCCATTTCCTGGGTGTATTGGTGTGGGAACAGTCTCTCTGCCAGTGTCCGATTCCACTGCTCAACGATAACCTGGGCACGTTGATGCCCTACCTCGCCTCGCCTAACTGCCACACCGTGTTTCCGCATGAGTGCTGTAGTCTCACCTCTGAACTCCTTACTCTCATCCACCTGCAACAATTCTGGCCACTGGAGGGGATTTTCCGAAGCCTCGTAGACACCCTGGAATGCCTGGGCCACCAAACCAGCTGACTTGTCTGTGGGCGTACTGCAGCCTAGTACCTGCTGGCGACATCGGCAATGGTGAGGACATACTTGTAGGTCTTACGACCAACCACGTCGTGTGGAAGGAATAGAACATCTGCCTGGTGAACTCTGTTCGGGACAGTTTCCTCGAAATGGGCATGCCTGATGTGCCATGGACGAGGTTTTATATCTGCCACATCGCCTGGTGGCTGTGCCACTGGCTAACTGTCTCCAATGTGAAGTTGTGGCCCTTGCGACATGCGTCCTCGAGTAGTTGAGCGGGCTCACGGTAATATCCACCAGGCTGATAGTAGAGTTCCTCAAGAAAGACGGTTGATAAACTCCCGGATTTCATGACTGATGTCCTCAAAGAGGCAGATGAGAGTCTCGATAAGTACAACGAGGCTGTAAAGATATCTGAGCCAATGCTCGACTATGAAGCATGGACAGGTCAGAAGACAGCAGAGCTTATAGTAGTGGTGACAGCTGCAGCGGTGACGACAGGAGTCGTGCTCTACACACGCTCAAGCTGAATACCTGATGTGTTCGACACGCATACCTTAGCATAGTCAAAGTAAAGTACCGTCAGATCTAATGGGCGAGTCCCAACTATGAGGTTTCCGATGTTGAAGCTGAGCCGGTTGCTCTGATTAGGTGCGATGTTCCTACCACCGAGGTGGTGATGACCCTCAAGTGCTGACTCGAGGTCATCGCATCCACTGGTTAGTTGCAGAAGTGCATATGACTTAGTTTTCTGTCTGTAGAGTTGGCAGTCAGCCAGCTCGCATACCTCACCAAGAACATTGGTCCCAGCAACCACAAGCTTGAAGCCGTCTAGCTTATCCACCTGCTGGGTGGCTCCTCCCTTCTGAACCAGGACCGCAACAGCGACTTCGTTTGATGCACCATGATGCAATGTCAGCTCTACTCGTTGGTTAGCTGTGGCTTGGACCTGCTGGTGTTCTTGGTCCACATACATGGTCCACTGTTTGGAACCCGTTTGCTTCAGTTACTGGTCATTCTCGTCATGCCAGACATGAAGTCTTGGAGCATTCATCGTCGCATCTGCGAGCTGCTCAGTGTACACCCGGAGGAACAGCCTATCCTGCATGGCAGCCGGATTCACGTGTCTGTTCTCAAGGAGGGTTAAGAGTGGAACTGCCACAGGCTTCTCGACACCTGCCCATAGTTCAAATTCGTGAACCCCTCATTGCACCCCATGGCATAGTACCACTTTTCCTTCGCATAGAAGGTTGGGCCACGAGCCAACAGACCTAGGACTCGGTACTCATCGTTCACATAGGTGGTGTCCACGGTGCTGTTGCACTGCATGATCTCCCACCTGTTCAGAACCTCCGAGAGCTCTACCGTCTGTTCTATTGTGCTCTGAAGCTTGAACTCGAGTGTCATGCTCTTGATCTCGTGGAACTGTGCTGGGATTGCAAAGTCAATGTACTTCCCAGCAGCGGACAATGGTTTCTAATCGTGTATACTGGGTCGAATGACCGCCAGGCTGTCCTTCCGAGGATCAGTGCGGTGGTATGTCATGGTTTCAATGGCACCATCTGGATGTTGCATATACTATAGCATGTTTAAAGTCTGGGTATATAGAGGGGTTAAACGGCTGCCATGTTTGGTAAAGATCTCCAGCAGATTATCTATAGGCAGCAGGACAAGTTGGCATGACAGCGACGGCGTGCGCTGTCCCACTGTGACAGGGTCCGAGGACTGCTTCGTGACATCAACATTATCCACGAGCGAGCCAAGGTCACACTTCCGTCTGATGCGGAAATACTGGCCGCCATAGGGGAAGGAGCACCAGCTCGTAGTACAAAAGAACTCCTAACTCGGATACTCTATCGGGAGTTTGACAGCACCCAGGACAGGACACTCGACCTACCTGTGGCCCAAACCAACAGTCCTGTTATTCTAGCTCTCCAAAAGGCGAGGGTCGACCCCAAAGATCTACTAATGGTCGTGAAGTGGGCTGCCGTATTTAGCCTGAATAGCCAGGAGGAGCAAGAGATGCTGGATAGCCTCCGGTCTGGAGCAAATAACTACATCAGGGAGGAGGACAGTGCCGCTGTAGCGGAGAGCCATGACACTGGTCATGCAGAAGGTACTCAGGATGGGTTCACTGTTGGCCGCAAGGAGGCTGTTGAGCACATCATCAACGAAGAAGGGCGCAGGAGATTGGCCAGTGATCTGGCAGCATTTCTGAAATTCCCAGATAACTACCAGGACTACCTCACCAAATCCACTCGCAAGTCAGATGCTCGTCACGCATGGACAAAGTGGATCTTCCGTGAGAAGTTCCAGAAGAAGAGAGTCCTACCATCTGACCTTCAGTGGATAGAGTTTAAGCGACAGGCTTCTGACGGGGTTCTTCAAGCTTCTGACGAAGTTCCTCAAGCTTCTGACGAAGTTCCTCAAGCATCTGACAAAGTAGCAGAGACCGCGGATGAAGTAGTAGAGACCGCACAGCCTTCTGATGAATGAAAAAAGTTGTGGCAGCTGCGACAGTCTGTCAGCGATGACGTGTAGAGCAGGCTAGTTTCCCGGCTGGATTCAGCTTGTAGGTGAAGGTCTGTGCCTTTTCCAGAGATGGTTTGAAGTGTGACAGCTCACCTGTCTCCTTGTTGCTGAAGATGAAGCGGTACAGCTCAGCTGCCCTCTGTACACTTGCAATAAAGTCACCTTTGGTTTCCTTGAGGGTTAGGCTGTCGCATATGGTCTCGAGCATGGCACGTCCACACTCGGAGCTGAAGTATAGCAACCAGGCATTGTGGCGGATGTCTGGTGAGATCGCGTGGATGTACTTCTAAAAGAGGATGAAGACAGTTATCTTTGTGTGCCGGATGCGCCTGGTGATGTTGCTGAGGTAGGTGACTGTCTTCTGGTCCATTGCAGGGTAATCGATAACTAGAACAAGCAGCTTTCCATCAGTGCTTGCAGGTTCTGCGTCTTGGTGATTGGGCCATTGCACCATTGATCATTATGGTCAACTGCCTCAGCGGTGGAGTCAGACACCAGAAGGATGTATTGAGAGTGTAGATGTTCGGCCAGGATAGCCCGCAGCAAGATGTTTTCCCGTGTCCTGACAGAGCAATGATCAGCACCACCTGTCCAGCATCGGCTGGCCTACTGTCGAATGGTACAGACATGCATGCGGAGGATGATTAGCACTTGGTTGGCGGTAACCTCGTCTATATCTGGGAGAATAAATGGCAGTACTTCCTGCACCAGCTCTTTCGCCTGCAGAGGGGGGAATCCTGCACCTCCGGCGGATACGAAGGATGCAATGGAGTTGTCAAGCATGAAACCTCAGCAGCAGCTGTGAAGATAGCGTAGATGGCCTGTGTCAGGACCCACAGTGTCTAGCACATCGAGTATCTGTATAATACATGCACGGGAAGCCATGACTATCCTGTGGTCTTAAACGGCAAACCAAAGAACCCTGACTTCTTCACATCTGGTAGCTGGAGGCTGGTGGTAGCACCTGTTTTGCCATCGAGAGTGATATGGCTCAGGCCGAGGTTGCCTACCCTGAGATGCTCTCCACCTTGTTGGAATGAGCTCCGTGGTTTCAGGTCTTGTGCATATGACTCAGCCATAACCTTGATGGCACCAGCCTCATCGACTTCGAGCATACCTCGCATCGTTGCCCTGTCTTTGAGGCTCATCCCCTTGTATACAGTCTTGGCCTTGTTAATGGCCGATTTTCCTACTGTATCAGTGTTCCAGATGAGATCTCGGGCTAGGATGGTACCTCGGATCTCCCGCGGGTCTCCCTTCTAGGAGGGAGATAGGGGCAACAGTGTCCTCTGAACTGAGGCGTGCCTCGCCCAAGTGAGCAAGATCGCCTAGCTCTTTGCTTTCTAGGTCTGTGAGTGACAGAGTCATAGTGCTATATACACGGCTTAAACCTACTAGTCATACACCAAGTGAAATAGTTGGGCATAGGAGGACCATGCAGTCGCCAAGGGAATAGGTAGCAGTGCTCAGGGTACTGGCCTTCTCTGCAGGGGCATGCCTTGTGGGCGGTCCACCATTCTCGGGCATTGGCGATCCTCAGTCCGCGTGCTCGACTATGGGCTACACAAGCACGCCATGGCTGATATGCACTCGTTGCTAGCCCTAGAACCGCGTCCTCCATTAGTGTAATACGTTCAACCATGATCTTGGCGACAACAGTGTAGGAGGCCCCACTGAGGGCGATCTTTGGGATGGGTGAGTTATTCTGAGACAGTGCCCAGCCACCCCACTGACCACTGAAGCGAGGACAGCCGCAGTGGCAGCAGGAAGAACCTCATTTCCCCCTGTCATCTTCACCACGGCTACATTCGCTGCCACGTTACTGGCGACATGGACTGCCAGAGGTTTTGATTTGGTCAGTAACTTCTATGTATTGGTTCGCAAGGTTCTCCACCTTCTGGAGACTCGCCTGGCTCTCGGGCAGTTGCTTCACAATCTGTACCGTTGACGTCATTGTTTAAGCACTGAGTATACAACGCTGTTAAATGTCTGCGTCCCCTGTCGAGAAAGCTAATAAGAGCTTCCGAGTCTGCATCTGCCAGGTGGCCGGGTTGGTACTCAGGAATATTCATCTCTCTATTGAGACATCTTAAACATGTCCGGGTTCACGCTATGTGAGAAGTATTATGAGGTCTTCTGGAGGGAGCTGAAGGCCTACAAGAAGAAGACACCAGATGAGCTCGCTTAGCTCTCTGGTGCTGAGCTGACAGAGGAGCTGACAGCTGTGAAGCTCTCTCTAGTATTTGGTAAGGGGCAGATCTGCTTCCTCGAATACGTTATCATTGGCGGGAGTATCGTCGAGCAGCTCCTGCGAGCTAAAGGTTTCTACAATGATCGGGAGTATCTGTCAGATGTGTTCCAGCAGTTGCAGACCTCCATGGCCTCACCTGACTCAGAGATGAACAAGGCTCTGCGATACTACAAGCTGGAAAAAGGATGCGTGCGGAACCCTCCAGCCCTTGGATGTGCGTGTTGGCAGCGTGTATAGGGGCTGTAGGGCAGGCCACGCTGGCTCAGTGTCTCAACGTGGTCCCCACCGCTACTGACGAGAGTTGGGATAGACTTATAGCTGATTTGCTAGCGGCCGAGTAGGCTGATCCCGAGCACAACGCTAGCCAGGCCTGACACCACTCGTAGAGCTGCCATGGGAAGCGGTGTCATGTCGACTGGCTGCAGTGGTGGGGTTGGTGCTGCCATGGGAAACAGCCTGTCGAGTGGCTGCAGTGTCAGGGTTTGAACGACTGTATGGCCCGCACTATGTGTAGGTGTGTTGATATCTGTGTTGAAACCGAAGTGGACACCGGGGGAACTCCCCTCGACTATTATGTTGTTATAGCCCCTGACTTGGAGGTCCTCAATGTTCACGATCATGTTGCTCGGACTCAACCGTAGGTGTGGTGAAATAGCAAAGTCAAGTTTGCGACGGGCCTTCTGCAACCCCAGCTGGAACTTAGCAATAAGACTACTGGGGTCTACCACGATGATCATATCCTCAACGAGACTGATGAACATGGCCTGGACCTCTGCTCCGCTGACACCATCTATGGAATGACGCAACTTGGTCTGTGCTGTAAGGAGGCAGTAGCACAGTGCTTCCAGGGACTGGTTGATCTGAACGATCCCTGCTGGTGTGAGGCCTGAGGTGGTGTGTGTGACAAAGTACTTCCACACATCTGGATAGTCCTGCCGCAAGCACGTGATGTGCATATTTGGCACCAGCGCTCCAGGATCAGAGTCTGGATTGAACGAGAATGTCGCTGTCTTCCGGCAGCCTACTCGTCGGGGTGTTCGATAGGGGAATCCTGAGTAGTCACGTCTCGGGTCACCGTACATAACCCCTAGGCCGCTGTTGTCACCACCATGCCACCAATAGTCTGGGTGAGCGCTGAACTCTCTGTAGTCTGCTGGCCGCTGAGACGCTATGACTGTTGAGATGTGGGTCGAAGTCGTTTGTATCAGGAAGGCTTGCACCCAGCTCATGGAGGATTCGTCGCACCGTGAAGTACACATGGAATCTGAGACAGCTGGTGGTGAGCACAGCTTCAGGAGTACCAGAATAGGAGTGAAGCAGGGTGGAACTTACTCCACATCCTGCCGTGGCACCCCACACGGCAAAGTTCAGCTGCTGATTCCAGTATGAGAGGCTTGGAGCAGCCATCCAAGCATGAGCTTGCTTCGCATCCTTGATGGTGATTGGGCGGTTGGTCAGCGGTCGTGGGTTGATGGAGAAGCTGGTTCGGGACCGTCCATCCACTGTGATGGAGAACGGTGTTAGCTCTGGTATATCACCCAGTAGACCTCTCATGCCAGTCAAGGGTGTACCCAGGAGGGGCGGTTGGCTCCAGATGACTGTCGTGTCAGTCGTGAGGTTCAGTGGGAAAGCCATCTATGCTGGTGTTCTTAAAGCTACCGTACAGGCAGCACACTATTTGTAGTCGTCTCGACTCCATAGACCGGCGGGGTGACCTCGCCGTAACATCTCGTTTTTTAGCTCCTCCATATCAACCCGCCCGTTGGAGTCTTTGAGGTATTGCTGTCGCACTTTAGGTTTCTCCATGCGGTACAGGGCTTGGACCTTCACTATATGGTGGTACTCTTCATAAGGGGGTTCTCTTCAGCGGTGTTAGGAATATATAAACTATATTTGCGGAAATGTTGAAGAATATATAATAACTGTCATTTGCCTGATTTCTCTAATGGTGCCGATTTTGACACCAAGTTTTGATCTTGAGATAAATAAAAGATGCAATAGTATAGGCATATCAATAGCATTGCCACTTTTGAATCAACACTCTCACTGACGCTACGGAAGATAATGTTATTAAAGTTTGATCTATTAATATGAGAGTTTAAATAGTTCTTACATACATCCAGTACATCTTTAGGTACTTATGTTTTCATACTAGCCTCAAAACTTCCTAAGATATTGTAATATTGATGTAATTGGTAGGTATCCACATGGAAAATGCCCATCTGAAGGTTCAGCAACTAATGTATGAAAATAACAAATATATTCCATAACTTTGCGATAGTGTGATGAACATCTTAATCTCTTCAATCTGTACATATATAAATGATGTCGATAGCATTATCACCGATAGAGATATCACCACCCAAATGCATGCACTCTTGTCTTCAGAGTGCCGTTATCATGGTTCTAGTCGGATGGGATTCAACCTATGACGTCATAGATCTAATTAACTTGCATAAAATTATAGCAACATAGCGTTTTTAACACCGTCTTAATCGGATTTATATATAAATGTCGCGGAAAAGTTTTACACAGTAGCTTAAATATGGGCTCTAGGATAGAACTGCGTGCTTTATGCAAACGATGGTGACCTTCTTGTGGCAGACTTTAAGCCTCGACACAAAATGGCGAAATTTCATTGTGAAAGCCAAATTTCCGCCAGGGTTCAAAACCAGTTAGTATATTTACATAAGTCACCAGAATCTTTTAACGTTCGTAATCTCCAAAGTCACCACAATTTTCTAATCACACCATTAACGTGAGAATAACATTATCTATTATATAGAACCATGCACCGTGGTGGTCTTTAAAATTGTAATTAGATTATACAATGGAATATTTTGCAACTAATTTGATGGTGTGCTGTTGCTGCCTATGTCAGCAACAGCGTCCAGTCAAATTAGTTGCAAAATATTCACCATAATATTTATTAAATACTAAAGACATACAATTCCTACAACAACGCATAGCCCTTCTTCAAATATGCGTTCGTGACGTACTTATCTACGTCATCCATGACGTTATAATGACGTCATTTATTATGATCTCATTCTATACGTGACGTAGTTGTTTATTACGTCATATTATGGATGGATACAGTGGAAAGATCCATTGTAACTATATACGGGTGGAACACACTTTACAGTAAAACTGAGAGCTCAGATTCATTTAGCCATTTGCATGTTACTTTCTGATTAATTCGTTTTACGACGGGCTTTTAACCACCTTAGGCTAAGATCGGATACGTTATCGAGGTACCTCGCTTACACTGGTTGCATGTTTGCACGTCCTAGAGTATAATAGGATAACGGTATCACATGGTAAGAATTCTACTCGATTACTCTTGCTTTAATCTAGAGTAAAATTACGCGCATGCGTAGACAGATAAACCAAGCACGTGATGCCTGTGATCGGAGTACCTCGATAACATATCCGAATTCTTAGTACATACAATGGCATACAATGTGATGCTAATACCACCATCCTCTTAGTCTTCGATGGTCTAGTACATACAATGGCTTACAATGTGAATGCTAATACCACAAACACCTTAGTCTTCGATGCTTTTAGCACATACACTATCTTACAATGTGAATGCTAATACCACCAACACGTTAGTCTTCAAAGGCCGCGTCGTTTAATGCTTTCTATTATTTATTTCTCTTTCCATCACCGCATAAAAGAATGTACATATCTTTACGAGCGTTCTTTCCAAAGAGTACGTAAACTAGTGGATTTAAAACAGAATTTGTTAAAATAATAAATAAAAATAAATGGTATAGCGCAACATGGGTGTCATTATTATGCACTGAAAAGAACAGTGTAGCGAGTGATCCATAGCAATTTGCCGGCATCCAACAAATGAAGTACAGGATGATAATAATCCCCAACACTCGAGCATCTGTGCTTCGACCCTCCTGAGTAGATTGCATAAGTTTTTTGTTTCTGTTTATTCTGACGTGTTTCGCGACATGAAAACCTATGATTAAGACACTACAGCAAATACTGTCAATTACCAGAAATACGGTATCCTTTGTTCTGGCATTTCCATGAAATTGACAAATTATGACAGTCTTCCCACGATATAGTACGTCAATTGGCTTATATAGAATTCCAACTGTAAATATATACATGCTAACCAGACACCAAATGAGCAAACAGCCCTTCAACACGAACCTTGACGTGATCCTCGCTCGTGCTTTCAAAGGATAACTTAGCTGATAGAACCGAAATCCAGCAAAAAATACGAGATGAAAATTGCTCACCACTGCCGTTACAAAACTTACAAGAATAAACAAAGTACAACAATATCCAGGCTTAGGATATGGCATAGTTGGAAAGACGAAAGCTGTTAAGCCTATACTGCTCACACATGTAATGAGATCACTAACTGCGAGACTTGTTATTAGCATAAACAGAGGTGACGTATTCTTCTTAATTCTGAGTAAATAATATATAAGCACAATGTTATTAAACGTTCCAAAAGTAAACATGGTAAGAAAAAACTCTTTGAAAACCCATCTGGGAAATCTTTCATATCCTCTCAGGTAGAACTCAAACATGGTAATTTCAGTCAGATTCATCACACTGGACTGCATAGCACGAGTTCTGTTCTCCGTTTCTTCAGCTGCTAGGTAATACGTGTCCATAGATATCACTGGTTGATGCGAACACCAGTAGGCTTATTCTCAACTGAATCCTACACTAACAATTCCTCGGTTATATCTTTCGATTTTTCACTTTGTGTCTGTAACGTAGGCTTTGTGGTCAATAGAAACCACCAACCACCAATTGATTTCAGCTCTGATAAATATATCAGTGATGTTCGAGATCATATGCGCATTGCGGGTTTTTGTCTAGGACCATCGCACACACATAAAGAAATTATTGTTCATTGTTATTGACGAACATTATAATTTTCGCCTGTAGCAATTGACAATAATGTGTTCAGGTTTGGTCCCTGTGATTGGACGCAAACAGACATACAGGCAGGCAGGCAGGCAGGAAGGCAGGCAAGCATGTATTTCTGCCTGCCTGCCTGCCTGCCTGTCTGCCTGCCTGCCTGCCTGCCTGTCTGCCTGTCTGCCTGCCTGCCTGCCCGCCTGCCTGCCTGTATGTCTGTTTGCGTCCAATCACAGGGACCGAGCTTGGACACATCTTTCTGTGGATGAAGCACAACAGTATTAAAGTCCTAGGCTCAGAGTTCATGGTCATTGTGACCTTGGTAAATAAAACTACTTTTACTGTTGAGTTTTTGGTTTAGCTCAACCTATCTTATGTTTCAGGATTGGTTCATCTGAACGGAACTAAACTCGGACAATATCTGTGTCAGACCGAGCCATGTGCTGGCATCGATGCCGATCGTCATGCCTTCAGGGGCGGGTCTTAGCTGCTTCACTTTACCACCAGCTAGAAGCCGCAGCTCTAGTACAATGGGTGTTGTCTGCGGACTTGTGAGCCCGACACGCTTGAGCAGCTTAACGAAGCCCTTCGCCTTCGAGGAGTGTGACACACCCTCTATCCGCAGGATGCCATCCTAAATATTGATGGCTTCCTCTGGTCCATCAAAGGGGCTACGCGGCATGAGCTTTCCTCCAGTGACCCCAATCGTATCACCCACTGCAGCTAGGGTTGTTCCCTGTCTTATATAGGTCAGGAAAGATGTCCCCTGATTATAAAGATTCCGGACCGTGCCACCGTTCTTCACAATGGTGGAGAGTGGGTGACCTCCAGGTCAATAACCACTGGAGGTTTATATAGTGGCAACCACGTTTGCCAGTTATCACCAGGTCCAGCGCGATACCACACTGCGTTCTTTTCAAAGACTACCTGCAGCTGTTTCGCTAGGGTCAACACCACGCCATCATATGACATCGGTGGGGCATGCTTCACAATCGGCTCTAAGATATGAAAGCTGAGATCAGCGTCCAATGCATTAACATCCTCAACCTTGTCTAGTGACTGCTCAATCAGGGGGTGGAGGATGAGCTTCTTCGGGAAGTCATAGCGGAACACTATTTTGTCCCCATCCCTCTCTTGACCCAGACGTTCCTTCGAGACATCCTTTAGGTCAGTGAGCAGCTCTACACAATCTCCACCGACGGGATGGAGGGAGAATGTCTTTGAGTCTGCTCCATATTGGAGGACGAACGACATGCCATTGCTTTCCTTAACCTTGGCGGCATCAACGTCATACACGTCCACGAGATCGGCCTGACTGGTCGAGTGTGCAAATATAGGCTCAATTGTATAAGGGGGTTTAAACAGAGTGCATAGCCATGCCGATTGTCCGATTGCTACTCCAAAGTGGGGAGAATGTCATCAGACCCTCTCTGGTCGGCAGACGTGCGGTTCAGTATCACATAGAATGGGTTTTCTTCAAGGAAGCTCAGCATTCCACCACATACATACACGCTGATGTGTTATGTCCACCACCGGGCAGTACCCACCACAGCTCACGGACCGAAGTAAGGTTAGACATGATTGAATATCTGCCCGGAGCCACCAGCAAACTGTAGAGAGCGATCAGCCCCAATATGTTTACCCATGCGAATCACCTGTTTGAAAGCGCCACAATTAACCTATATGTCAGCAGAGATGGGCTTTCTGATGCCCATCTAGAGATTACGCTGCTACTGCTTATTGACCTATCAACATGATATCATACCAGACATATCTATTATTTGCCAAGTTGTTAAAAAAGGAGATAAAGGAGCCATACACCTTCTCCGAGATGGTAGATATAGCGATACAGGAAATGCTTTGTTGACAAGGAGCCGAGCGACTGCAGTGGGTGGGCTGGTATGAACAGAATGTCAGAGAGGTAAGGAAACGAAGGGACTACAACACTGTTCAAGAATATGAGAACCTCATCCGACAGGAGGAGGGAATCGTAGGGCCAAACTTGTATGATTTCTCAGATGAAAAGCATGGTGAGTTTGTAGAAGTCACGCAGTGGGAAGAGGAGAAGTACAAAACCAAGAAAGCCTGCCAATGGCGGGCATACTACCAGACGGACAAGCTGAAGTTCCAGATGCCACGGCTGCGCAAGCTACTGGCCCATGATATTATGCTAGTTGGTGTGTGTTTGAGAGAGGGTTGTCTCCACACCAATAAGCTGGTTTGGTTCGCCAGGCTCTCCAAGATGAATCCCACAATGACTCATCGACAGATCCTACAGGTGATGGCATGAGTTTAAGACCTTAGGTATACCATGGCTAAATCGGAGTGGCGAAAGCAGCCTGATCTATATCCCAGCGTTGCACCTGAGGAGAGTGGTACAGTCCACTGCTGGCGACTCCAGGAGATTGACACCATCAGATAGAATCTCGTTCACGAGACAGAAAGGTACAGCAGAACACACCAGCGATATAAAACAGCCCACAGCAGTCTAGCACGCACAACCACAGCTGCGGGTGTGATTTGAGACAGTAATGGTGTGGCCACCATTGCCACCCTGGCTACATAGGCTGGTGCTATCAACGCTATCCCGCTGGGTGTAGTGACCCGTGCTGCTACTGTCCTGGCCTCCGGCTTGGCGGTTGGCCAGCGCCAGATCACCAGGAAGCTGAAGACGCATGCTAAGTATGTAACACTGGTGCAGGGCACACTACGGGCTGTGGACGAGATGGTCTCTAAAGCCCTCGAGGATGGGAAGGTCAGCGATTAAGAATATCACCACGTGGTGGCAACAAGGCCTGGGCATTATGTATGTGACCTGAGACGAGACCATTCAGGCTTCCCCTACCAAACACCTCGGAAAATCGGTCGCCGGAAGACAGCGACGTTCTCATTCGATCCAGACTCAGAGCCCGAAGCGAAGGTGCAGAATATGCACATCACCGGAATCAGGCAAGACTGCCCAGATGCCTGGAAATACTTTATCCCGTACACAACCTCGGGTCTTACACCAGCGGAGATCGTTCGATTCAACCAGTCTTTAGAAGCATTATGTTATTGTCTCCTGACAGCTCAGACCAAGCTGCACCACTCTATAGATGGGGTGAGCGGAAAAGGGGTGCACGCCATGTTCAGCAGTCTCGTCGAGGACATGATCACTATTGCAGACCCTAGCAGTCTCATTGCCAAGTTCCAACAAGCCTTACAGAAGGCCCGCCACCAGCTGGACGTTGCCATATCTCCACACCTCAGACTTATTCTGAGCAACGTGGTCGTGAATGTCGAGAACTAGAGGTTATAACAACATGATAGTCGAGAGGAGCTCCCCGGGGGTCCACTTTGGGTTTAACACTGACATCAGCGCAGCCCATGACACCTAGGTCCCCATGGGCCTCACACGCCAGTTCTACCATCGTTCAGACTGCCATTCTGACACACAGACTGCTCGACGACAAACGGTGACCCGTGCTGAAACCCACCATCCTGCCCAACAGTAGTGCTACCACAGGGACGTTAGCCCTACGAGTGGTGTCAGGTCTGGCTATTGCTGTGTTTGTCATCAGTCTTCTCCACCGCTGGTAGATCCTGTTCGTAGATCATTCTGACTCTTCGGTGTTGCGGGTGTCGGGGCAAATGAGATTGCCTGAACTAGCTTGGCCTGCCAGCCAGCCCCCAAACACGCTGTCAACATACACACCCAAGGACTGTATGGTTCGGTGTAGCTGCTGGAACACATCTGACAGATACTCCCAATCCTTGTAGAATCCCTTAGTATGCAGGAGCTGTTCTACGATACTGCATCCCATAATGAGGTATTCGACGATGCATATCTTCCCCTTA
>JAVVLW010000673.1:0-25000 GCA_034401795.1 Chaetoderma sp. LZ-2023a
GTATGGGTTGTTTGACTTGGCATAGCGTTTGCTGACCATTGATACACCACCCCTGCATCCTTTCTCTGTGAAGAGATGCGTGTCATAGTCAGTGAGGAGCTCCAGCTCCACACCTGTCTTCCTTAGAGGTGCCTCCCATCTCAACTCCAGGCTTGTGTAACAGTGTGCTGGGTCCAGACGAAACCGCTGGAGGCATGTGATGCGGAAGTTCTCAAAGACATCTGCAAGGAGCAAAGTGTCAGACCGCAGATGGAGGTCATGATAGTGTCCCATGGTCTGGCAGCTGAACTGGGTCCAGACAGCATGTGCGTGGTTGTAGTCGCTGTCAGATATTCCCTCGCCAGAGAGTTTACTGTCGAAAGCAGCTTGAAGTGGGAAAGAGGTCTCATTGAAATGGTGCCACCCATCCATGTGCTCATAGGCGTATACACCATTTCCGAGCAGGATCTCATACTTGGCAGTGCTAGCTTCATACTGCTTTGTAAGTGAGAACGTTGTGGAACTGGAAACCAGCTTGTGAAGTGATGCTGGGAGGAACTGGGCTGAGTCGATGAACCACAGCCGATGGAGGCTGAAGGAGATGTACTTCTCCATATTGTTGGGGATGCAGCTGATCTGCCCCTCTGTTTGAGAGATGGCCTGCATGATGAGGTGAGAATCATACCCACGCAGGTTGTGGAATGCATCCGGGATGGTGGTTGTCTTAAGGTTGAGGCGCAGCTTTAGATTACACACATTGTGTACTGCTCCCCAGTAGAGACCAATAATGTGGCAGTGATCTCTGACACTGTCCCCATCTAATGGTCTGTCGCACACATGACAACAGACCGCATTTTTATGAGCTCGCTAGTCCTCTCTAGTCATCTCCATTGGCCTAGGGTGGGCGAGCACGGCCGCTATCCTCTCCTCTTCCTGTGCCAAGCAATCCAGGAAGCGCTTAGCTGCATCTTCTCCTCGATACAGCACTGGCGGTTCACTGACACCGTCAGAGCAGACCACAATGTATGAGAACCCACATATCTCATGGTGTTGCGTTTTCTGTGTGCTGCTCTGAACCGGATTCGCCTCTGGCCCTTCAATCTTGGTTGTTAGGGCTTCAAAGTCGACATAGTGCTGCTTGCCGCCTTTCTCAATAAGTAGCAGTTTTGTCCTCAGAATGAAAGGATCAGCCTCACGCAGCTGCAGTGGGTAGACACGCTTGTCATGCCCGAATACATTAATGGCCAGGCCATTCTGCCACGCAACATGCTTAAACTGGTGGAGAGGGGTTGGTGAGTCTACACCGCTGAAGTCAAGGGTGTCCCAGTGCCCAGTACTTCGATGTCTGCTGGGGATTACTGTCTGCAGGATAAGCAGCAGCTAAGAGAGACCAGCAAAGACCGTGCTCATCATTGTTCTGGACATTAACCACGGCACGTTTTCGCTTAATCGAAGCGGGGATATCGATGTTAGACCCACCACGTGGTGGTAGATATCTGGCGATGTTGAGGTAAAAGAAGAGATGGGGTTGGCTTCTCGGGTGTGGTTGTAGCTTCCTGCATGGGGTTGGGGTTGGCTTCTCAGGAAGGAGAGCTGCCAGGTTCTTGGCATAAGTGGTACGGCTAATAAGCCCCTGCTGCAACAATCTCGCCAAATTTTGAGGTGCTTCATTAATGGCCATCGCAGATATTTACCTATACAGTGGCGTTTCTCTAATAGGGGGATTTTATGTTCATGTTAACACCACATATGTGTATGCCTATCCAGTTGCGTTTCTCTAATACGGGGATTTTGATGGTATCACATGCTGATGGGGGCGGCGTGGGGGCAGACAGACTATATACAGACAGACAGACACAGACAGACCACTAAACAGACAGCCCACTAGACAGACAGACAGCCAGCCAGACAGACAGACAGACATACATACATGCAGGCAGGCAGGCAGGCGGGCAGGCAGGCAGGCAGGCAGGCAGGCAGGCAGGCAGGCAGGCAGGCAGTCCACTGACATTCAATCACTAGTGTGCTACGCTATAACACCACCTAGATAAGACGTTATGTCCTAGTTATTCGCCGCAGACCTACTGATCACTGGCATATTACACATAACAGATAACAACAGCATGATAGTGTTTTAAGCGTTAGCTATTTTGTGTGCTTAGAGGCATCGCATATCTTCTCAGGACACAATCCCAAGTTGGAATGTGTGGAATGTATGTGCATAATTACTGTTCTGACAGCCCACCTCCCCTCCTGTAGCCGTGGATCACGGATCGGCGGCTCCCACTACCCTCTGTTATAGCAACCCTAAATGTTCTACTACTCCTCGTTATACTTTGTGAAAAGACATTTACAAAAACAAAAATGGCGAGCTTTGCTACAAGCGAAAATCATGCGAAAACTTTGTTATCTAAAGCTGTATCCCTCAATGATCAAGATATGGTGAATAAAATAAGTAGCTATCCTAGTGTAGCTGCTGATTTAGTAGCTATAGATGTACAATACCACAGACCCTGTATGGATGGGTACATAAACAAAAGATCTATGTCACAACTGCCGGTTAAGGTTACCACCGACACAGATTATGCATTTACCACTCTTGTTTGTGAGTACAAAGAACAATTCTGGGCAACAAATAAGTCGTGTATTTATCTGCTATTAGGGGCAGATATAGAGCAATTCTCTAAAGGGGTTGAGCAATGCAAACACTGCAAGGAAATGGGACAAACACTACGACTATCAACTCTAGATTGAATAATTCACATTCTTATGCAATATCTGTAATACTGAGTACATTATTAAATGGAGCATTCCAGTTTATCCATCCAACATCTGACGTCATATAACGTCATACTCAACATTAATTATGGCATGTATGACTCAATTTAGTCCGTCTTTAACGCTTAATAGTCCGACACGTTGTACGAATTGTATGTCTTTGACATACAAGTCTTTGTCGATGTTGAATAGACAGCAACAGCACCCAGTAGAATTACTTTAAAAATATTCAACATCTTACCTGTATAGTCGTCTGCAAATTGATAATCAGTGAGTTCAGCGATCGTCCGATCGACTCAAACACGAGAGGGGTGTGGGTGGAGCTTAGCCTGTGATGGGCGGGGCATAGCTAAAGCGGGAAAGGTCAATTTCTGTTTTGCATTTCTTTCTGACAAAAATGTTCGCAGAAGATGCTGATGAACGACTCTTGTGACATTGCCATTACCTATAAAGCAACTTCATATGCAATGTGCAAATCGCACACACCATTATCAATAGGAAGTGCCTTTCATATGTACAACAACACATTAGATAGGTGTTCGATCACGCTCGTGGATCAAATGAACACAGGCATCTGTTATGATCCATTCCACCGCAAACTAACCGCAATATCTGAGAATATAATTGAGAAAGAAAGAGATGGAATTTTCTGCCAGCCTGCAGTGACTGGTTGTGAATTTGTTCATTTCCCAATGCACAATGCAAACTCACATGAATAAATACCATACGATACGCCATTCTATGCACTAACAAATAATGTATATGATCACACTTTCGTTAAGGAGGGAGTAGACCCTATTAACTATCAGACTGACAAGAATACAATTCCACTGATAAGCAAAGGTATCCTAGATAGTAGTTCGCGTGGTAGCAACATGGACGGTATTATAATCGAATTCCCACATACACCATCATTAAACTCCACTCAGTTTCTCGACACGAGAACATATTTCTGAATAATACAAAACATCATAACATCGCAAACAAGCAGAAGATCATTATCCACTGCCAGTACTCCATGCATTGCGCCTTATTACATAACATTTGCTGAGACACGGAAAGACTCTATTGGACAGCTCAGAAAGAATATTTCCCATCAGCCAGCGATTCGTATCTACACCACATGTATATGGCCTGGCAGTTATGCCAATGTGCTCCAATGAAATTGCTTGAACCTGACATCGATGTGTCAATGAGATGGAATAGTTTCATCACACATCTCCTGCGCAATCCGCCACCAATATTGGGTATGGTTCTATGATTCCATCATCCCCAACCGATCCCAATGTAGTCCACACAGTTTGGAATATACAGCAAAGCTAGCTTGTACGTTCGACATAGAGCACACTATCACCACTGCAGATCAGGCATTGAATGAACTAGCTTATGGGTTACACATACAGGTAGGTCTAAATGAAGATACTTACCTCAACATATTTAGCATCTCAGGACAGCCAACTACTTTGGGGCAGTTGGTAGGAATAGGAGGAATAGTAGAGCAGATGCAGTCCTGCACAGAGTTGTACAAGTACATTTGACACAGAAACAAGATATTTGACCCAGCTAGCGATTACTACCAGCTGATATGGGCATTTCCTAACGTTATTGCGGATTCACTTGCACATGGATAAATGTTCAAAGGTTTAAGGTATCGTCCGACTACAGAGAAAATATTCTATCATCATCGTATGCGTACGTTTTATGCAACATGAATCCAAAATGATGGCCACATAGCAGTCATGGATCTACCGTTTATAGTCATATTTTGATTGAGGGTGGGCCTTTTGGACCGATCAACATGACACGAGCATCATTAACAGAGGTGTGTAAATGTGTTGGTAGCAATTTTCCTAGGGAATTGTTTGTGCAAAAGATCGCAAGTACTTGTTGTCCTGCATGTAGATATGAGGGTAAACGCGAGATTAACGTCCATATAACTACTGCACATAGTGGGATGACTACATAGTAGTACACACCATTTTTAGAGAACATCTACATGGGTATATCAACGGAAATTCTGGACATGAGAAAGTTCTTTCAAGGATTGACAACACTTTTATGAAAGGACTCATCAGCCAGTACATATATGGTGATGGGGGTGGCAGCTCTTCGTACAGCAGACACCGTTCCTGCTCTAGTGGCTCCACGCAATAAGCCAACACCAGTTCCAGAGATTATCACACCGGCGCCACATAACAAGCCAACACCAGATCCTGAGAATTCCACACCGACTTCGCACAAGAAAACTAAAGCAGACAAGCCTACCTCTGCTCCATGTTGGATCACCTTGGAAGCCCACCTCGGCACAACACAAGAAGTCATATCTCAGGACGACAACTTACAAGACAGCCATCCCCTAGTGTCAGAGTAGACGAGAAGTTGCAGCGTTTGCAAGGACTGTGCTATACAGGACTACCTCTGGTGATGAGTTCTCCGTGTACATGATGAAAACGACCCAGGAACTTCTCTAGCAGAAAACCAAGACAAGATCGATAGAAAGCTAGTGGAAGAAACCCTCGACCTGAAGGGTGTGATGTTCTTCCTCGCTCCCAGAGTGACCAGGTACACGTAGAACGTTGGAACAGATGTTACCACATAGCTTCTGTCCTGGACTAAGCAACTTGCACCTCCTAAGTCAATCGACATTGGCGTATCTGTAAAAGATGTCAGAATCAAGATGATAAGGAGCTTAACAACTATGCTCGTGAGGGGTAGAGATGGACTGTTGATCAGGTTGACATACTTTAGATCAACCGGATATCAACCAATACAGAGTGCTTCATGCATCGCCCTCCTTAACTCGGTCAAAGAGAGTGATGTTGTGGTCAACGGTAGGAATAGGGATGCCTGCCTACTGAATATGCTGTTCTCTCCTGGATAGAAACACACGACCATAGCCAGACTGGCAATGTATATAGAGTAATGGGACAGCATTTAATGACCAAGATCGAGGGGGCAGATTCAAATCCATCTCAGAGCAGCACCGAGAAAACGCATCGTCATGGGATTTGTGACTTCTACATAGTGGACTACTGTGATGGCGTCAGAAAATCACCAGTGCTTTATCTAGGAGCAAAAGCAGCAACAGACGTCCTGAACCAGCTCGCATATGGTGACGAGAAGGTAAAGTCTTTACTCGCCCACCCATGACCAGAGACAACCGGTAGACCATACAGCCGTGGTAGGTACCATGTCTCTGAGAAACCATGAATGTTTACTGATCACTATCACATTACTGACCATTAATGGTGAGCAACACGCAATGCCAGCAACCACAAGAAATTCCTTAGTTCAAAGATAACCACGATCATGCTGATGTTTTACAAGCGCCATGGGTATGACATCTACCTGATCATGAGGTATATGCCACAAACAAAGGGCCATATCAGCCGCGGCTTCCCAACATCTCATTTTGTCTCACTTAGTCTCGGCAGCATGTGGTTCATCGACTTAGCCAGTTCTTCCTGGCGTGACTTGATAAGCTGGTCGCCAACATCTCAGACCACTCACATGGTACTATGAGATTGAGACGGGTGATCTCCTTCTCCGCAAGTGGGAATACCCATTCAGTGTACCCACGGATAGCTGGGAGCAGTTCAATGAGACATGACAGCCACCACCATGAACCCTCTACAGTAAGCTCTCTGGCGTGGTCATCTCTGACACCGACCACAGCCATGCTCAAGCTGCCAGACTAGGGGACTGCAATAACCTCTACCAACGTTCCGATACTCTTCTCTTCGCATATGGGTTTGAGAACTCCCACATGGCATGCCTCCAACACTAACACCTATAAATTATCCACTACTACACGAGCCCAGACAGAGGAGGGATGCATTGCTCAAAATCATGTGGGTGGAGCTGGAGCTCCTCACTGACACTGATACTAACATCTTGGATAAGGGTTTCAGGGGCGACGTGGTGATGATTAGTAAGTGGCATGCCATTATTTATGTTCCACGCCACCAGATAATCATACACCTGGATCCCAACAATCTCTATGGATTGGCGATCATTCATCACCTACCGATCATGTGGTTAGAGTGTGTGGAAGGCAATAGCGGAGCTAAAATTATGGTGCATCTAGACGACGATGAGAAAAAGCTGCATCATGAAAATGAACATCGAGCACCTACAAGCGCTACATCTCACACACAATGTTTAACGACTCATACCAGAACGGATAAAAGTAAAGGAAGACTGGATCTTTGAGTACCAGAGTATGCTGCTAGAGTATGTCTGGTGGCCCTCCTGAGGGAGACAAGCTGGTGCCAACCCTAAGAGACAAAGAATGGTGTCTGCTATTGCATGCTCCAGCTTTACCTGAGTCTAGGGATGAGGGAAAAAAGGTACACAGGTCTCTGCACTTTAAGCGGTCATGGATAGAGCCATACATCAGCACAACACAGCGGTCTGGAAAAAAGGCAGGGATTTCAAGCAGAACCCTTACTGGCTGATAAACTGTGTCATCTGTGGCAAAATGATGGAGAACCTGCGCAAGCAGGTGGACGTCAAGCTAGTCCTTGCATTAGAGCAGAACAGGTTGTGGTGCCTAGAAGCGAATCCCAACTATGCCTCAGCAAATTAGTTTGATGATGACCTGGCTAACCTACATGCGCCTTACACATGCACAAGACCAGCCTCCTGCTGAACTAGCCCATCATATTGTAGATATGGGATTGTCTTGTGGGAGTCATGACCCCGCTGGATGTCTTATATTTTCGAGTAAGTCCAAAGAGAAATTTATGATTTGAAAATACCAAGTGAGCTAATGGACCGGTTGACTTTATAATTTTAACTTATTATTTACATCAGCCAGTACTGATGATATTCGGTTTCTGCTAAATGGATGGTGTGCAGATATAGTACACTGAAACTAGTTGGATAATATTTATGATCATAATTGAAATAGTTGAATTGATTAGAATAGATTCCCCGGTTCTGAGTTGATGCGTATTTGGAAATAGTTTAGATGAAAGTTGTTGCTGTTCAGTCGGCACACACTTTTATAATATTCAGCAGTTGTTTGAATCGATAGTTTAGAAAATAATGAATGTACAATAATCAATGGAATCGAACGTGACAAAGGGACTTAGTTGATGACGTAGGCATTATAGATTCTCACATGAGAATAGAACAACATCAGCTGGCAATGAGATCATACAGCTCATGTGCCTATTAACTCTAGCATCCTGCAGGCTTATCCATCAATAGGCAATGGACAGGACATGGACATGGTAGCAGCCTGTAGGAATTAATAACATAATCGAAATTTGTATATCAACTATATGTCACTAATACAATGGCATGCAACAACAACACATTCCGTAATGTTGTTAGTTAGCTGACAGAACGTATCAAATCAGAACCAGCTACTACCGCTTTGTCTATGTGAGGCATCATCTCCATAGAAGAATAGCACAGAGTTTGATTGGTCAGAATGACGTCACGATCAATGAGCGTCGATCAAACTCTGTAGCAAAGAATTAAACAGAATAGGTTTTGTAGTTGAAATTGAAATACAGGGATCGTTGATTGGTCAGAACGACCAACATTTATTAGGTAGAAACTTCTAGGAAGGAATAGGCAGAAGTTGATTGGTGGACTGGTTGTCCGGGCCAATCAAGCTGTGCTTATAACATACCTAGAAGAATCATCAGAACAGATTCGGGTAGAATCTAAATATCTAGATATGTATAGAACCTCAGATTCTGAGGGCTATAAAAGATACACTTTCAGTTAGAGAAAGTTAATCAATCCACCATCTCGATTCACTGAACATCTCGCTGGTGTTCAGTTAGCAGATAGCTATAGACGTAGCGTAGCCATAGAACTTGCTTGATTTGTACCCGTAAGGTACAAGTTTGTTATTTGAGCGATTGTGCTCTAGTCTAAATTTCTTTATAAGTTTCTGTACAGTTAAGTTACCTTAATAAAATCATCATCTTACGTATATGTAAGACACGAGTTCGGTTTAGTTTATCCAAATAAGAATTAGCATTAGGAATCTGATCGTGAGTCGGAAGCAACATCCGATCCTTACCAGCAGATCTTCTTAGTCAGATTAGGTCCAGCAGTCTTTAAATAATATCGTCATCACCATCTTCATGACGAGGCGAGCCAGACTGTCCAGTATCCTTCTTTACCGTCGGCAAGAGGTTGTCGCAGCAACCATAACATCATAATCTTACCGATAGCGAAGCGGGACCATCAAGTAATAAATAAGTCATAATCCGGAGATCCGAAATCTTCATTGGCGAGCCTGCCAGGATTTTGGAGTCAGATTCATCATTGTAATATCATGTGCTTTACATTCGAACAGGAGTCAAATCTGTGAATCATGTAAGTACTTAAAAAATATGTCATCCACGCCGACGAGACCAGTAATCACTGTGCTAGACGACGTGTGTGAACGAGTGAAAGATTTTATAGACTTAGCAAAGATTTCCGAGCACCCGAACGTGATTCAACATCGGGAATATAAAGAAAATACAATAATTAAGATTACTACAGATATCAACTGTGAAGAACGGCCACGGCTCAAAAGAGTCGTAATTCAATTATATTACCAGTAAGAATCGTATTGTCAGATCATCAGATCATAATCAAGCATGGCGACGGCATGAATGCCAGACACCACTTTACCACCCATAAGAGACCCAGTCCAGCATACCCACGAGCTTCGACAGGAGACTGTAGAAGTCATGCAGCAGCTGGGAACAGCGATGGCCAACACCATCACTCAAGAAGAAGATCGCCGAGAATGGAACAGGGTTTTTAGGCGAGAAGTATGTGAATTGACACAGCGGGTGAAACCATGTGACGGCCTGATCCCCGAGGAGGTATGGCAATTTTTTGATGAAACCCCGCATGCATGGGAGGCTACAGAGGGCAATCTTGATGGTATACCCGTATACATTGTAACTAGAGCATCGAGAGGGCAATTGTCGAAGGCAATTGACCAGTATGTGCATGGGAAGGTGAGGGACAATGTCACGTACGAGGAGCTTAGGGAATTTATCACTGTAAATTTCGTGTCGGCCAATGAGCAAGAATGAGTCAAGTATGACCTAGAGGCTGTCAAGTAACGCTGCAACAAGATGATGATCTCGTTCAATCGTCGGTATACAGAGATGGCAGCAAGAGCGTATCCTACAGAAAACGCGGACAACAGGAGAATAATACTTTCTTCGTAGATAAAGGCACTTAGCAATCAAGGCATGGGGCGATGCATAGTGCGTAAAAAGATCAATGATGTCAAAAGGGCTATGGAGCTCACTGAGGAGGAAGAAGGCTGCAACGACCTGTTGCAGGCTATGAACATTTCACCTCGGAGGGAGGAGAGTATGGAGGTGACTATGATAAACGAAGATGAAGGAAAAGACATATGGTCAGTAATAAATTCCATGAGAAGGTAAATGAGCCAGCAAACAAAGCTCATCACGCGATTAAATCTAAAGAGCGGACCAACGTTTTCACCACCACCGTAAGCAGCACCGTAATGCAAGGAGCGAGCCAAGCCACAACAATGCAAGGAAAAATTTGTGCCCAAAGCACAGAAGAAACGAGATATCACCTGTTTCAATTGAGGTCGGCAAGGGCACTATAAAAACGAGTTTGACCAACCAGTTCAACCACCACGAAAACCGGCAGCACCTAAGGCACGACAACCACGTCCTCAACGTCCACCGATGACACGCTTTTCGTGTGGAAAATTGGGTCACCTGGCTCAAGATTGTTTTTCAATGCCCACAACACCATCACCAAATAGATGTCAAGTTGTGTGCTATAGATGCAGCAAGGTGGGACATTATCAGTCCGACTGTCCATCACAGCAACAGATGCCACAGAGATGCGCAATGAAATGTCCTCGAACCTCGGAACGCAGAGACGAACCCATGCAAATCGATGAGATAGATGATCACTGTGATAACTATAGTGAAACATAATGGACTCGAGCCCACTCCGAGGGCATATTCACGGAATACCCATAGAGATTCCGTGAATAGAAACCAAATGCATGAGGAGTATGAAGACCGTGACGGCTTTGTACTCACCGATTCACGTATGGACAGGTATGGCCATTATTCTTACGGCGATGGAGGAGCCCTGTCCATAGATGGAAGATGCCAATCATATGTGGAAGCAGTTAATAATGGACGACGGAGTCCGTTACACAGATTCGGAGGGCATCAGTAGTGACTGAACGATTCCTAATCCGGCTTGAGATCGAATCAAACGGTCATGGAAACAGGGGTGAGTATGTAGATGCATTAATCGATGCTGGTGCTAGTACCTCCCTTGTTAGAAAAGATATATAGCGGAGCTTTCTAAATGCTCGGCCATTGAAAATGGCTAAAACATTATTAGGAGTAAATGGTTCACTAATAAACATTTTGGGGGAGACTCAAATTAAGTTCAAGAATGCCCGACCTATTCCAAGTGTGATTGTGAGTAGTATGAGGCATGAATGTCTGATTGGGGCCGATGCCTTGTATTTGGGAAATGCAAGGATTGATTACAAGACCAAAGAAGTAGTATGGTTTGGTCAAGTATACCCGTTTAGAATTCCATATAGAAGTCAAAATGATTATGTGTATGCCAGTTGCAAAGAAACGACCGGATATGCAGTTATTAACAAAGTACTAAGTGACTTTGCCAATAATTTCGATACGGCTCGTCCAACTACGTTAGGCTGCGGCCATCGAAACTGAGCGGACCTGGCTCCTGGAATCCCTGCTGCACGTGGCTTTCGTGTGACGCACTTCCACATGCGGTTCAGGATTCCACCTTTATAACAGATAAATATAAACACAATTAATGCAACGACGGAGGCCGTCATATAAGAAAACACAGATTGTATGCCGATGCCGTCAACCATCGCTGGGTCGACCTCCGATAATGGTGCCAGTTTTGAATCTTTAGATGGTTAATGATTAGAGATTGATTTAGCACCCCGGCCACATCCAATCTAGGGACATTTACGGCGTTCAAGTTCGGGTAAGTGAGTACGGTCTCACTACACAGCAAGTTCTTCAATTTCTCAAATGCTTGCTGTTCGTGCTTACCCCATTCAAATCTTTTATACTTCTTAGTTAATTCTATTAGAGGCTTGGCAATTTCGGCATAGCCTCTTACGCAAGATCGGTAATAATCCGTAGCTCTGAGAAAACTACGAACTTCACCCACATCTCGGGGTGGTGACATTTCTCGTATGACTTTGACTTTTTGACTCTGTGGAGCTACCCCTTGCACAGAAATGTGGTACCCTAACAAGTCAACAGACTTACTGGCAAATTCACATTTCTTTTTCTTCAACTGTAAATTATATTCCTGAATCTTGCGCATGACCAGGCGCAAATGATGTGCGTGTTCCGACGGATTTCGTGAATATACGACTATATCGTCGACGAAAACATGCACATATTTTCCTACAAAATCTCGGAAAATGTCGTTCATTGCCCTCTGAAATACGGCACCTGAGTCGCAAAAACCAAAAAGCATCCGAATCCATTCAAAAAGACCTTCACTGCAAACGAACGCTGTTTTCTCGATGTCTTGGCTGGCCATGGGTATCTGCCAATAGCCAGACTTCAAGTCCATCGTAGAAAATATCGTTGTGCCTCTCATGGAATCAAATATATCAGATATGTTTGGTAATGGATAACTATCCTTATGGCACACTGAATTTAATTTCCTATAGTCAATGCAAAATCTGGTGTCACCGTCCTTTTTCGGTACCAGAATTATGGGTGACGCCCATGGTGATGACGATGGTCTTATGACGCCCGCTGCTAGCATCTCTTTAACTTGGTTCTTGACCAAATATTGTTTAGTCAACGGTAAACGATAGGCCTTCTGTCTAATAGGAGGATAATCTCCTGTCGCAATTGTACATTTCATCTTGGGTACGCATCCTAACATGGTGTGCGTTGATGTCGAGTGGATGCGATTATAGTGGGAAAGGATGGCGATACGAACCTATACAGTCTTACAGTCAGACTTATAGTCGGATCGGTCTTGCCGTAAATGTCCCTAGATTGGATGTGGCCGGGGTGCTAAATCAATCTCTAATCATTAACCATCTAAAGATTAAAAAGTGGGACCATTTACGTAAGACTAAATATGTGCCACTGGCACCATTATCGGAGGTCGACCCAGCGATGGTTGACGGCATCGGCATACAATCTGTGTTTTCTTATATGACGGCCTCCATCGTTGCATTAATTGTGTTTATATTTATCTGTTATAAATGTGGAATCCTGAACCGCATGTGGAAGTGCGTCACACGAAAGCCACGTGCGGCAGGGATTCCGGGAGCCAGGTCCACTCAGTTTCGATGGCCGCAGTGGCCTGCAGCGCTGCATATGCCATCAGAGGTGCCTACCATGGGGTCGTCACTTAACACCAACTCCGGGACTATGATCGACCCTACGGCAGATGGCTGGGTGGACGTGGAACTCAATGAGGTCTATGAAGATTCGTAGTCTGTTTATGTATTACTGTTATATTTATCAATTATCGTACTGTTTATCGTATTCACTGTTGACTTAATTAATTAATATCTAGTTATGATGATAATACTTTACTGTTTACTGAATTTATTATAGTATTGTTTAGTTACATTGTTGGATTTAAACGTATTTACTGTTAATTGGATTTACTATAATGGTACTGTTTAGATTATTTATTGTGTCAGTAGGATTACTGACTGATTGTTTTGATTTACTGTTATATTTTATTTCAGAGTTATGTGTTTGGTCTGTATAGCCCTGGTATAGTGCGGTTTTGTTGTTGATGTTGTACAACGAGTTAGTGAACTCTCTCGTAAGGCCTTAAGAGACGGTTAACTAACTTTGGTTGATGGGCATATGTAGATAAGGGATTGTCTTGTGGGAGTCATGACCCCGCTGGATGTCTTATATTTTCGAGTAAGTCCCAAGAGAAATTTATGATTTGAAAATACCAGGTGAGCTAATGGACCGGTTGACTTTATAATTTTAACTTATTATTTACATCAGCCAGTGCTGATGATATTCGGTTTCCGCTAAATGGATGGTGTGCAGATATAGTACACTGAAACTAGTTGGATAATATTTATGATCATACTTGAAATAGTTGAATTGATTAGAATAGACTCCCCGGTTCTGAGTTGATACGTATTTGGAAATAGTTTAGATGAAAGTTGTTGCTGTTCAGTCGGCACACACTTTTATAATATTCAGCAGTTGTTTGAATCGATAGTTTAGAAAATAATGAATGTACAATAATCAATGGAATCGAACGTGACAAAGGGACTTAGTTGATGACGTAGGCATTATAGATTCTCACATGAGAATAGAACAACATCAGCTGGCAATGAGATCATACAGCTCATGTGCCTATTAACTCTAGCATCCTACAGGCTTATCCATCAATAGGCAATGGACAGGACATGGACATGGTAGCGGCCTGTAGGAATTAATAACATAATCGAAATTTGTATATCAACTATATGTCACTCATACAATGGCATGCAACAACAACACATTCTGTAATGTTGTTAGTTAGCTGACAGATCGCATCAAATCAGAACCAGCTACTACCGCTTTGTCTATGTGAGGCATCATCTCCATAGAAGAATAGCACAGAGTTTGATTGGTCAGAATGACGTCACGATCAATGAGCGTCGATCAAACTCTGTAGCAAAGAATTAAACAGAATAGGTTTTGTAGTTGAAATTGAAATACAGGGTTCGTTGATTGGTCAGAACGACCAACATTTATTAGGTAGAAACTTCTAGGAAGGAATAGGCAGAAGTTGATTGGTGGACTGGTTGTCCGGGCCAATCAAGCTGTGCTTATAACATACCTAGAAGAATCATCAGAACAGATTCGGGTAGAATCTAAATATCTAGATATGTATAGAACCTCAGATTCTGAGGGCTATAAAAGATACACTTTCAGTTAGAGAAAGTTAATCAATCCACCATCTCGATTCACTGAACATCTCGCTGGTGTTCAGTTAGCAGATAGCTATAGACGTAGAGTAGCCATAGAACTTGCTTGATGTGTACCAGTAAGGTACCAGTTTGTTATTTGAGCGATTGTGCTCTAGTCTAAATTTCTTTATAAGTTTCTGTACAGTTAAGTTACCTTAATAAAATCATCATCTTACGTATATGTAAGACACGAGTTCGGTTTAGTTTATCCAAATAAGAATTAGCATTAGGAATCTGATCGTGAGTCGGAAGCAACATCCGATCCTTACCAGCAGATCTTCTTAGTCAGATTAGGCCCAGCAGTCTTTAAATAATATCGTCATCACCATCTTCATGACGAGGCGAGCCAGACTGTCCAGTATCCTTCTTCACCGTCGGCAAGAGGTTGTCGCAGCAACCGTAACATCATAATCTTACCGATAGCGAAGCGGGACCGTCAAGTAATAAATAAGTCATAATCCGGAGATCAGAAATCTTCAATATGTCTCCAGTTGGCCAGGCTCATACAGGTAGTGAGCCAGGACATCGGATGAAAGGCTGTTCTCCTTACAGTTATGGGGTTGTGACTGAACAATAGAGGAGCTCTGTATAGCATCCAGGGGAGGCCTATGGATCAAACAAATAACCTCTGCATTATACCTCGCCACTACAAAAGGCAAGCCTTTCTTCCAGATTTTATCCAGTCTGTCGTCCTGAAGGGTGCTGCCATCTCCTTAGCATATTGGTGTGGAAACAGCCTCTCCGCCAGAGTTCTGTTCCGGCGCTAGACGATTGCTTGGCTGCAGTGACAATCCACCTCACATTATTTAACAGCAGTAACCCTGGCCACTGGAAGGGCATTCATAAATCATTATAGACAGTCTGAAATCCAGCCGTCACCTGGCCGGCTTTTTGTCTGTGAGCAATACAACAGGCGTGTACCTGCAGGCTACGACGACGGTTGTGAGAGGTCTGTGTAAATCTTACAGCTGACACATTCATGTGAAGGAACTAAACATGTGCCTGATGTCCTGTGTTCAGCGCAGGCAATTGCATTGTGCACCCCAAAAAAGCAGGTTTATCTTCCACATCACCTTCGTGAGAGACACCGCCTGATAGTCTCCAACGTGATGATGTGACTCCTGCACCATGCAACATCCAGTAGGTGGTGTGAGCCACACTAATAGTTGCAGGTTAAGCAATAGAGGGTCTCAATATAGGTGGTTGGTTAAGTCATGGATGGCATGACACCACCCTCATCCACTCACGTTCTATCACACACAGCTTGGGTAAGCTCTAGACATTTGAACAGACAAGCATCATTCATTGAACCATGGCTGCACAGCTCAAACATCTGGATCCATAATGGGCGAAACTATGCTGGCACGTGAAACAAGGCAATGTATCACACAATCCATGAATGTTAAGAAGATAAGGACCTTGTGAAGATTATACAGTGTCACCATCCTATAAAGCATGTCTTAGTATATCATGTTTACAAGGGCTTGGCGGCCCAGGTTGCCACGAGTACGATGGCAACATATAGGGGCCGCATGCATGCAGCACCAAAGAACATGATCACACTTGAGGCAATAGCTGAATCACTGTTGAGAACATTGTCAGGAAATTTGTCTCGACAGTCTTTGTTGAAAACAAAGTGATTAGGGTTCTGATAGAGTCCTTCACATGAGCGTGATATATTCCCCTTGCTCAGAGGATTACTGAATTAGCATGCATGGTTCTGTCCCAGCATTGCTGCTGTTGACATCGCTGGCATCATAGTTAATATCCAGATTATCATCCTCATCCTGATCATAGTTCTCACCATAGTCCTCATGGACTGGATCCTCGAAAGGTCCTGGTTGATATACCATCTGCAACTATGCAAGCGCTTTAAACATAACAAATAGAGACATGCCACCTGGATCTTCTTATTGACTAATAGGAGACTGAGCTTCACTGGCCTTCGTGGACCAAAAGGATACATGGCTCTGGTTGATATACCATCTGCAACTATGCAAGAGCTTTAAACAGAACAAATAGAGACATGCCACCTGAATCTTCTCATTAACGAAATGGAGACTGAGCTTCACTGGCCTTCGTGGACCAAAGGGATACATGTCATAACTAGGCGATGGATAGGTGTCAGCTGACCAGATGGAGTACACGAAGGCACTCGATCACATGCATCAAATGGAGGGGCAAAAACGGCAAAACGGCAATAACGGGACCAGGCCAATCAAAATATTGAAGGATCTGATGATTGCATCGGTAGGCCAGAAGAGAGCGCCATGGTCATTAGCCTGGAGCTCAGAGCCAGGGCAGCAGGAGTAGTGCCCCGGCGATCAAGCTTTTTCTTCTTCTTCTTTTCGATCGCTGGTATCACACTTGGAGAGCCGTTCTCAAGATGAAATCTGTGGTTTTCTGCAGTTCTTCCACAGGCCCATACAGCTTTTCAAGAAAAGAGGTTGACAAAGGCCAGATCTCTTCTCTCAGCAGCTGATACGTACTGCAACATTAAAGTATGTGCTCTGTGGTCTGTTCTGCTTCTCCACAAGGACAAGCGGGCGATGTCGTAAGGTGGAACCGCCTGTACATGTGTTGGTTTAGTTTGTTGTGTCCAGTTCTAAGACGAAAAATGGTCACTTGCTCTGGCCTCGAGAGATGATGGTAGGCATCTTCTGAGTGGGGTGTTCTATAGGGTGACTTGATGATCGTCTTCATCTCTGTATGGGTAACCATGTTTTCTGTCTGATTCTCTTCTGCACCCACCTTTGCCATCTTGTCTGCTTCCTCATTTCCTTGGACTCCACTGTGTGAGGGGATCCACTGCAATGCTATCTGAAAGCATTTGATGGTGTGTAGTGCTTCTTCAAGTTGTGGCAGCTTACCTTTGGTGATAGCCTCAAGGACAGAGCGGGAATCAGATAAAAAGACAATCTGTGCTATAGGGTCTGCTGTTCTGCTGATGGTATTAGCTGCATGAACCAGTCTTCGACCTCAGCTCTGTAGTTTGTGCAGTGTTTGCCCGTCGGTATTGCAGCTGACTCATGTTGTTCGTTTGGAGACTGTATGTGCAGTCGGCACCTCCGCTCCTAATTGCATCTTTGGCTGATCCATCTGTGTAGATCCTTATCCATGTCTCCTGAGGGTACATTTCTTCCAGCATGGCTAGGGTCAGGACCTTCTTGCTCACATCACCGTGTTCATCTTCGGTTGTGAGATGAGGTACTGTGGTGCGAATAGCTATGCTCTCTAGTTTGTTTTCCCAGGGTGGAGGATCAAGGGTGTGGTTTGGGTCTTCTATTTGTGCTGGCAACATTTCTTGGTGTTTCCTTTGAAGTGCTTTTGTCTCTTTCACAAAACTTGATCTTTTAAGTCTTCCTGATGACAGCTGTGCTTGCCAGATCTTCATCGGGTGGTTGCTGAACGATTTGAACTTTGCAGCTTGGATCAGTGCTTTGATGCCTGCTGTCTGCTCCATTTTTTCTATTGGTGTTGATCTCATTCCAGCAGTGATGATGCGCAGTGCCTGGTGTTGTACTCTGTCTAGGTTCTGTTGATGAGATTTAGCTGCTGTCATCCATGAGCTGGATCCATACTCAAGGTGTGGTCATACGGCACCTAGGTAGATGGTCTTAAGGATCCTTTCATTGGCACCCCACTTTGTTCCTGCCAGCTTCCTCATGATGTTTAGCTTTCTTCTGGCCCTTGCCTCTGCATTCTGTATGTACTCCTTCCATGTCAATCTTCTGTCGTAGGTGATTCCCAGGTATGTCTGCATATGACATAAATTGGGAAGGAATATGGGCTTGGGAACGTTGACATACAATGAGAAAGCATAATTGCATCAAACCCAAGTTATTTAGTGACATATATACACCTTTATATGCATTTATTCGTGGCAAGCGATCATTGTCCGCCATTTTGAAATTTACACAAATATCGCACTAACCATCTGAATCGAGGTCGGGTGCTCGGCCAATTATAGATGACTAGCCAGTTAACTATTTCAAGTTCGACTAGGAATCTAGTTAGCTATAGCTAACTATGGTTAGGAGTCGAACTTGATCTGGGTTGCACTGTATGTGCATGTATCTAATCTACAGAATATGATGCCACACTTTAACGTCATAATGGTGAAAAACAGACAAAAAGCATTCTGCTGCAAGTATACACTTACCGGTCTACATTTGTTTCAAATAACTGAAAATAAAAATATAATTAGTGTGGGTTAGGTGATAGAAGATGTTTTCACCTGTCCTAAATTAAGAAAGGTTAAAGAATGTTCTTAAGCCTAAGAAGAAACCATGAATACAGATTTTTTACTAAGACGTCGTTCTTAGTGCTGAAAACGTCATCTTAGGCCCTAAGAACGCACCATGAATACGGGCCCAGGGTCCGTATGCATAAAACTTCCTTAACTTAAGTGAATTCTTTTTCATAAACGGTTAAGAAAATCCTTAGCTAAGGATGACTATTTAAGTACGTTGCATAAAGACTCTTAAGAGTTTCCTAAGCTAACGATTTTCCTAACCTTTTTGGAAATTTCTTATCCTTAGGCTACTGTATGGCAAAATGTACTGACCAATGAAAACCATAGTTACAACTTCCAAGTCTAAAAATACATTGGGAATCTCCGGCTTAACTTAAATGAATTCTTTTCCTTAAACGGTTAAGAAAATCCTTAGCTAAGGATGACTTTTAAGTACGTTGCATAAACTCACTTCACTACTGAAGGTTACTGATTTTAGGGGAAAATGTTCACTTATAAAAATGGAATGGGCACCTTAAAACTAAGGAACTTTATAAGAAAATTCATATCTTTTGAATCTTTCTGCATAGCACTTGAAGTAAGGATATACTCTTAGGTAAATGTTAAGGAAATTCTTAGAAATTAAGGGATATTTTTTACACCTAAGATGTTTTATGCATACGGCCCCAAGTATTCTGATTGGTCAAGGAGCTGTTGAGAAGAATCCTGTACCAGAAGTTTGATATTGCCTCAGCTGTGCAAGTACACACTAAGATTCCTGGTACCATGCCTCTACAGAACAAGGATCTGCTGTCAAACCTGTAAATGGGCGAGTGTATTCTATGGTCACACAGTTGAGGAGTGTCACACACCGGATAGTCTACAGTTTGAGACAGCAGACTACTTCTGAGAGGAAATCATACAATAGACCAATGTCTGGAAGATGGTGAGTTACCACTGGCATGCTGTCAGTACAAAGTAATGGTGAGTGGCTAGGAGGGAGGATGGTCATGGCGCCAGCACTCACGACGGACATGCTGCTATCACACAGGAGGCATTTGAGGACACATTCAATGCTGAATGTCGGGAATAATAAATGTTGAATATGACTACATATTCGGAATTCGTAGAAGAGATGACCAGGATTACGTCATCAAACCTTCACACAAGGTAGATGCATACAGATCATGGAAATTGTTGATCTTCCGTGAGAGGCTCGGGAAGAACACGGCGCTGGGGACTGCATGAAAAGAGTTAAAGTCAGAATTGATCTCCAGAGAAGCAGGTGAAGGAAAAGTTTTGTCTGCGAAAGAGCAAGTGCCGTTGGTGAAAGACGAAGCTACTGAGTAAATCTGTATTGATACATATCACAATGCCTGTAGCTCTAAAAAAGTATTGCCAGGCAATTGTCAGCAAGATGCCGCACACACGTGCTTTCTTGCTAGATTCAGTTTGTAGCTGAGGCGTTCTACCTTCGCCAATGAGTGCTTGAAGTGGGAGAGCTCCCATGTCTCCGTGTTACTGAAGATGAAGCGGTACAGTTCAGCTTCCTTCTGTATGCCTGCAACAGAACCCTGCTTGGTCTTCTTTGGCGTCAATATGTCAGATATGGTCTCGATGAGGGAACACAGTCATCGAGCTGAAGCATAGAAGCTTCGCATTGTAACATATGTCTGGTGAGATCACACGAGTGTACTTCTGAAAGAGGATGAAGGAAGTGATCTTGGCGTGCTGGATGCGTCTGGTGCTGTTGCTGACGTAGGTGGCATCTTCTTGTCCATTGAGGTGTCATCGATAACTAGGAAAAGGGTGCCCATCAATCGGGCTGATCGCAGCTTTTTCATCAGTGCCAGCAGGTTCTGTGTTCTTGTCTGTTCTGATCTGTTCTGACATGTCTGATCAATGGTAGTATTAGGCATTGCTGTCAACCACCCTAGCAGTGGAGTTGGACACCAAAAGTATGTAGCATTCGCATAGATGGTCTGCCAGGATGGTACGTAACAAAGTGTTTCTTCCAAGTGCGGATGGTGTAATGATCACAACCACGTGTCCCGCATTAGCAGATCTATGGTTGAAGTGTACAGACATGCCCTTCGAAGATGATCTGCACTTGTTGAGCTGTAGCCTCGTCAATATCTAGGAGACTAAATGGGAGCACTTCATGGATGAGCTCTCTTGTCTATTCAGCAGGTATTGATGCACCACCAGTCAAGATGAAATATGTGATAAAGACGGGCCAACATCAAGTGAGAAGGTAAGCCAGAGGGCATGTGTCAGCACCAGCGTTATCTAGGGCATCGTATATCCATGTGATGCAAGCACGGGTAGTCATGATTTCTATTTGATCTTAAACAACAGGCTGAAGATCCTCTGCACTTTGGGGAGTTGGGCCTGCTGGTAGCATTTGTTATACGGCTGCCGGTGAACTCGATGTTGCCTATTTTGAGATTTTTCCATCCTGTTGGAATAAGCTCTATGGTTTCTACAGGTCTGTATCGATGTCCTGTGCATATGACTCAACCATCACCATGATTGCATCAGCCTCGTCGACTCTGAGCATAACATTCATCACAGCGCCCCCTCCTTGATGTCCGTCACCTTGTACACAGCATCAACATTGTTGAAAGCCAACTGACACAGCGTTTCAGTGATTCCGACGAGGTCTTTAGCTGGTATTGTATCTTAGATCTTCCATAGCTCTCCATTCTCATGAAACTCGAGAAAAGAGATTGGGGGGGGGGGGGCAACAGTGTGACTTGAACCAACGCAGGCCTCTACCAAAGGTGTCAATTCTCCAATCTCCTTGCTTTCGAGGTCATATCCAGCAGGAACAGTAGAAACAGGCAGACATAGGCTGGCCAGACAGCATGGAAATAGATAACACATTGTAGGGCATTCATTATAATAAGTCGGTGATGATAGTCGACGCCCCTAGTTGCTCGGTAGACCATGCTACTCGTCCAATGCAGCTATACGGCTATACCATCGTCGATGGGGAGAGGCCTGTATGACTGATCGAAGCGGTAATACACAATTTTCTTCTGAGGGTCAGTGATAGCCTTCTTCCAGAGGATGGTGGTGTCTTCAGTCAGGCGATAAGCCTCATCAGTATCCGTCTTGCTCACACGATCGTCAGTGCCCAGGATTGGGTCTCTGCTTCATTTCCGATGAACTAATCCTGAAACTCGACCTTGGTTGCCCACATGGCATACTGTTCATTAACATCGTCCAATCAATCATTGCTGTGCTGCCTCAGGCCCTGTTAGTGCTGTAGTCGGCGTCTCTGGTACGGACTGTGCACTTCGTCTCGCCGCTAATACACGACAGTTCGATGGTTTAGAGATAGGTGAGGATACGGATGATTGCCTGGGTGCCAGCTCCCTTTGCAATTTGCTTTCCGAGGCTCTATGACTGGTTACAGGCTCGCCGCTACTTCATATTGACATGGTATGGGTTGGGATACCTTCAATCTTAAAACCATCCTGGTAGTATATCGTCTACTATATCGACATCTTACACATATGCCAGAATGATTTCCGCCATAGACGGAGGCACCACTGATGGCAATCCTTGGAATTCAGTGTGTAATCCCCAGAAAGGGATCGACAATTCCACTCACCACTGTTGCGAGGACAGCAGCACCAGCTACTTGAATAACCTCACTACCATCTATCATGTTCACCCTGGCAATATACGGCACTGCATTACTGGAAACATGATCTACCAGCGTCTTAGCCTGTGTCCGTATCCTCTGGTTTTGCATTTGAACATCTTCTCCACCCACCTCTCGACCGTCTTAACTGTTGAGTTTACGTTTTGCCTCGAGAGAGAGGTAATCACATATTTCCAGTCTTCGCCTGCTAACTGATTGGGTTTGTACTCAGTGATATTCATATACCGCCTATGGAGAATCAACTTAACCATGGCCAGGATCCAGAAGCACTATGATGTCTTTCTGGACTGAGTTGAAAGACTACAGAAGGAAGAGACTGTATGAGGTCGCTCAGCTCTCTAGTGTTGAGCTGGTGGAGGGGCTGACAGTTCTGATGCTCTCACGAGCATTTTATAATGGACCTATCTGATTCATCGAGTATGCTATCATGGGTAAGAATGTAGTTGAGTAGCTCCTGCAGACAAAGGGTTTTTACATAGATCGCGAGCATATATCACTGCAGAGAGCCTTGACATCACACGACTCTGATTTGAACAATACCTTATAGTACAATAGGCTGACATAATGATATACTATTGAACGATAACGTCCTTGGCCGTGTATGCTATGGCGTGTGTAGTGGCAGTCGCGCAAGTTAGGCTAGTTTAGTGTATCATTCATGGTCGCCACTGTTCCAGCTATGCCAACAGCCCTCGTGGCAGCTGAGGTCAGTGTAGATGGTCTGCTAGACAATCTTCTGTGAGAAGACTTCTGACGAGCAGAGCTATAGCGAAGCCTGCCATTGACCTCACTTATATGGCAATAGTATCACCCTCATGTTGTTCCAATCCGTGCTTGCTCTGTGATTCCAGCAATGCAGGCAGGGAGTGCTGTAGCAATCAGGATGGTGGTTGTACGCTGGGTAGCCTGGAGGGCGAATGTGTAGCCGGGACAGCAGCCGGCGGCGAGTTGATGTCTGTGTTGAATCTGGAATAGATGTTAGGGGAACTCCCCTCGACTATCATGTTTTTATAGCCCCTGATCACGAGAGCCTCAACATTCATAATGTGAATTGTGCGAATGTATGCCGATATAGCGATGTCGAGCTTCTCGTTTGCCTTCTTCAAAGCATGCGACGACCTGGCGATAAGACTGTTGGGGTCTGCAATGGTGATCAAATCCTCGATAACCCTGCTGAACCTGTCCCTCCTCTTTTTGGGGTAGGTGGATAACATATGTAATGTTCATCCACTTTTTAGGAGCTTAAGAAAATGCAAACAAGGACTAAATCATAACATTTGGCTACTGATATTGTTCCGGTCATTTAACATAGACTACATCGTCATTATTATTGTTTCTGTGGATTGGGAGAGTGAGGTATGCACACCACAGTGCAGCACCGCTGGAAGAACATAGAGCTAAATTCCGGACCAAGCCACATTCAGTCAGGAAAATGTTTTCACAAGTGGAGAGGCTGCTTTGCCAGTTGATAATCTAACCCGTCAGTTCTTGTGAAGCAGGATGCGCTTTTAGTGAGCTCAGGCGGTTAAGAACAATGCCACGCTCAACAATGACACAGCAGCGTTTAAACCATGTAATGGTCTGTACTATCCACGGTGACAATTTGGAACGGATCAACTGTCAGCAGACAGCTGAGGAATTTATCAAATACACCGACTCGTAAATTTTAAATGTGAACAGAATCCACATGGGCAATCTGGACCACTACTGCACAAAAATTTGCTAGAGACGGTCTAAGAACTAAGTGATCAAATTAAACGTGAAATAGATTTGAATACATGTCGTATTTTCAACTGTTACGTAGATGAATATAGTCAAACGTGTCTATAATGGACAGTACGATAGAAAGGTGGTCACTAAGGACATACGGTCACTTAATCAAAGTAAATATTCGCCTTCGTAAAGTGCGTTTGAGTGCCACAAGATGGCAGTTCTTTAACTTTAAGTTGGCTAGTTTTATTACAGTAGTTGTATGTGTGTGTGTGCCGGTATGGGTAATATTTATTGCAGTGCCTGGACACTAGATTTATTACAGACGTCATCCATGAAGTCACGGCGCTCTCCTGCACAGGTCAGAGTGGTGAAGGGAGGTGGCAGTGATTGCGTGTGCATCCTAAGTACATGCTATGATCACTGCCTTTAGCCAGCCTTGGGTTTCTACAGTAGGCTACTGATCAGAAACAAATCAAAATTTCCAAAACCAAGAAACTGTAAAATATTAAAATACAGAGCGCTGTGTAAGAAATGGTCTGTTGACTATTTTGAACATAATTTGAATGGAATCCATTGCTCTCTCAGACAGCAATATCGCTAATCAATCCAAATTCAAAATATTCGAGAGTACATTGCGAAACAA